>BFEA01000125.1:1400688-1411049 GCA_003427395.1 Chara braunii
GAGAGAGAGAGAGAGAGAGAGAGAGAGAGAGAGAGAGAGAGAGAGAGAGAGAGAGAGAGAGAGTTGACATGGATGCGTTGCCGCCACCACAAAGTCATTACTTTGTAGTTTTATTTGTCTAGGCTGCAACAGATTATCTGGTCCTAATGAATTCAATGCGTGTGTATCGAATGAAGTGTGTGTACCACACATTGAATGAAAGTGTGTGTACCCGGCTAAAATCTCATAATGGAAGTGAAGGGGATTGGTTTCAGGAGCCTGATTGCAGCTGTGCATGGGGGTAAAACTACAGATGCATGTGTTTTCAGCTGATTATGGTGAGTTAGGCATCTTTCACTGAGTATAGCGAGTAATGGATTCTTCTCGCCGGGAGCGAGACCTGGTGACTGCACTTCACACACATTTGAGCAGAGGGTTGAGTGTTCGTGATGAAATACACAGTCCATCATTTCAGGTGCCAGAAATTTCTTTTCTGAAGTTTGTGACACCCAGGGCTCGTAGTACTTGTTAGAAGAGGTAGGTTTTCAATTTCAGTCTTTGTGAATCAATGGAAAAGTGCTTTGTTGTCTCATGCGGGGATGAACTGGCCAATTGCCATCGTACTGTGCAGTGTTGTTTTACAGGTCATCAAGGTATTGCTTACGGCTGTCACATCCAACTCCTTCCAAGGTAAACAAAAAGGGCTTCCTTGCTCCCCCTACACCTTCAGTGACTAGTCCTAGCATAGGATGGATTCATGTTGTCCTTGCTCTTTCTACCCCAGAGTGGTATCACCGCTTCTGAACGATGACCCAGTTGAAGGCACCTTTTCTCAACGAGGACCCGGTTGAAAGCAAACTCACTAACGGAGAAGAGTGTGCCTCAGCTACAGTGCCGGGCCTTCCCTGGGAGCGGCCATGTGTGTGGCTCTATGTGGATCTGTCTGTGTGGCTGTCATGTCCGTGTCGGACGCAGTGCAAAAAGATAACAATCGGCTAACAAGGCCCATGAGTAGGATCATGTTTTTATGGGCAGGATGCATATATGCCGTTTGTCTTCGTACATTGACGGCGTTGAGGGTCATAAATGTTGATGTGTCATGTAAAGCTTGGTTGCTCTGCTGAAGATTTATCGAACGTTAGCCAATGTAAAACTTAAAGTGGTGCTTCTGGCAGTTCTTTCTCCCCAAGTTGGGTAGGTGTGACTGCTGGCCCCTCTCTTTCGCCTTGCAAAATTGTTTGGGACACCTTGCCCATGTTTGTATTGTGCGGCTGCATGTTGTGCATTCACCGTTTTCAACTTTCTTCAGCCATTGGGTTTGTGCTTGGGTACTGTGATCAGCCATGTGTTTGGGTCTATGCTCACACTCTGCCAATGTTTGCTTTTGCAGTTCATGGCGAGTGCCTGTTGGCGTCAATCAGGACGTGCTATAATATTGTGCTGAGCAGGTAAGACATGCATCATGCACGCGTATTCATGCTAACTCTTGTGAGGTTCAGTTGGTAACTAACTCAGGGCACGCTTCCTTGTTGTGCGTATTGTCTGTGCCTCTGACTTGAACACTTGATTGTTGATGGCGTGCTGCAAGTCACTGACAGCAGCGTCGCACTCGTTGGTGGTGGAAATTGTGTGTGTAGGCAGCATCGAGTGTTGGAGTAATTGCTGTCTGCAGGTTAATGTGTTCTCCAGTGTTGTTTAATGGGTGCCTGGTATCTGTCGATGTCATCATCGTCCTGCAAAATGAAGTGTTTTGATACGATGTTGATGCCATAGGCGTCCTGGTGAGCGTTATATTTTGTCGGTCTTTGTGTCACCATTTGCTAATTTGGAGTTGTGGCTTTTGCCTTCAATCGAGTTGCGTGTTGCACTTGTCCTGATGGTGATCAGACCTTTAGGCATGTTCATCTTGCTGGCTATGCCCATGGATTGTCATTCTTTGATCCATCCAATAACCCAGAGAACTTGCATCGCCTGCAGGCCGTTGGATCTCTGGAATGCCCTGCGCAAGACCTCCTATCTCTGTTGAGACTATATGGCTGCATGGCAAAAACGATGTGTTCATTGGCAAATGTGTTGTGCATTGCATATTGAGCTTCCCTCGTTTCTTTCCTGTTGTTTTGTGTATCGACTCGAGCAGCAAGAATGCAGTTAATCAAGCAACTGCTAAGGCAACCCTGTCACAGATGATTAATGTCGTCTTTAAGCGCATGGAAACAGGATCACCTGGCATGGTACGTATGCGCTGGCTTTGTTGTACTGTTGGGTGAGAGGTTGAACTCCGCTGAGAACTGAAGGTTGCACGAGGTTCCTGTGTGATACTTCTCTTGTGGGTGCTTGGATGATCATGGTGCCTGTTTTAGTGGGTTTATGTTCGTTAGGACATTTTCTTGATAGTCAATTGTCTAAGTTCGGTTGTTTCCTTCTGTCCATGTGGCATGTGAAAGTTCAAGAACTGGCTGACACTTCTCGTGCTGATTGGATGTGTCAAAAGGGTTTCTTGCGGACATTGTCAGCGACTGCAACACTTGGTTCGCATGGGGAGCGTTCGGAGTCTACCCTCTAAACGAGTTCTGCCTGCCATCCTTGGACATAGGAACAGACAGAGTGCATTGTACCGTGCAGATAATGCTTCACACTCTCATCTGCTAAGACCAGAAGGATAGGGAGGGTTCTGCGGTTTCCGGATATTGAGTTTGTGTATAACACAGGTGGTGATCGGCAGGTGTCTCTTTGAGATTGAGCATGCATAGCCGCCTGCATTCTCTCACAGATTCCTTTATTCCTAATTTGGCTGAGTCAGATCTGTGATAGGCTTTCACATGAGCACAGGATATGTGACCTGGTCCACAAACTTGGTACAAGTTGCAGAAGGTGCAGAAACGCATGCAGCAGCAGCCCAACCAGTACTGGTTGCCTTTTCTATTTGGCAAGGGTGAAGTAATCTGGCTTGACAAAGGCCAATTTGACTGTTGCGGGAGACCAGTCGGACATACTTTTCTTTTATAATAATGTGCCGCCTCACATTATGAAGGACATATTTTCTGCCCTCGCACTAAAGCTTGCTCCTTTCAGCTGAGTGCAACTTCTTTTGCGAGGACGATTGGATGGATGGCTTTTCACACATCAGCTCACACTGGCACTATGCGAGCAAGGATGATGAAGTACAGATCATTGGCCGACCCACGCAGAGCTCGACGCTACAACACTGGACATCATTTCCTCTGAGCGCTGGTGACTTGCACGGAATGCCTTATAAGTTCATCTCACATGCCTGGCCAGGACATTGATTACCTCGTTTGGATCTTCAGTTTCACACTCGTGGTAGCTTCTTAAAATGCCAGGTCCTGGCGTGCTGGCCGCCGAGCCTGTCCGCGGCCAACATCCGAGACTCTTCAATTAAGGCCGTCTCTTGATATGAACTAGGCAAGCCTCTCTCTCGAATGTAAGAAATGGAGGGCCATGGGGGACTAGCATTTCCAAGACAATAAAAATGAAACTGGTACAGTTAGCTTTCCGTGAACGGCAGCCCTTGCATAAAATGAAAACCAAAAGGAATGTCAGGGTACACTGAGTGCCTGGTTCGACTGCACAACATTCTACATGCATCTGGCCCTGAGATGCTACGAATATGTTCAACAGCCTAAACGTATCTCTGCATTTCTCTCCTTCCCTACAAGGTTCACTTCTGTAATGGTTACATGTCAATACCGTTGCAAGCAGACTCGCATTCATTCACACTTCACACGTATGCAAACAGGTCGCGCAGCAAACTGGCGCCAGGCACCCACTCAGAACTCAGAGATATAGCACCAAGAACGCAGTCAGATACAAGTTCACTTCACATGGCTATGGCGACACATCACCTGAACAAGTCTCTGTTCGTCACTCACTTGTCACTGCTGTTCGCATACAGGATCACCCTGGATACCCCACACGCAACACCCTGTACACTTGCGCACACACTCACACACACCTACAGCTATGGCGGCTATGGCCGCTTCTACCCTATCGCTATGGCTAACTCCTTCTCGCCCTCTTCGTCCCCGGGCTCACTGCAGACCACCTCGCACAAGTCGCTATGGCAGCGCTTCCGCATGGCTTATGCAGGAATGAATGAATGGCTGGATGCTGCCTCCTTATTTATCCTTCTGTAGCTTGCTGGTCTGGCCCTTTTCCCTCGGCCCATTGTGCACAGTCCCATATGGTACTTGCTGGACTGGACTGGGACTGACTGGACCGTACCGCTGACTGCATGGAGTTGGACCGCAACCTCACTGCAGTTGCACTGCCAACACACTGAGGTTCGCTCCACCACTTGCCCACTTGCCTCTGCCTAACGTGAGCCTATTCCGAAAGGCCACTTCCGGAAGTCTGTAGACTTGCCCTTTCGGTACTGTAGCAGCTACGACCTTGACCCTGCAGACAGGCTACAGCTACGACCTCTAGAACTCACTAGGACTCCTATCCGACAGGTCTACAGATCGAACCCCTACCCCTACACCGACCTACGACAGACAACAACAACTGTCAAAACACAGGTCACGGGTTCAAACACTCGGGGACCACACAGATACTGTACACAGGTAAGGTGGGACTAGGGATCGAGCCCGGGGATCTGCGCTCGCTACTGCTGACAGGTGGAAACCGTTTCACCGTAGCCGATTCCTCCCCCACGCTTACCGGTTCCTTCTGTCGCCAAGTGTTGACCTGAGGACTTCCTCGCTTTCCACGGGAGTGTGGTCAGGCCGATGAACTCTTCGTAAGCTTGGTGTGCAATTTAGCCGTCGTCTCACCCGGAGGAGCTCTGAAGGCTTGCTTCTTTCTCCCGCCGTGTGGTTTCCTCCTATCATTAACCTTCTCCCCTGCCTATTTCTTATTCATGTCATATCTCCCCTCTGTTGTCTACTTCTTAACCCAATCCTTCTTCATGCGATGCCACCTGTGCCGCTGGAGCTTTTCACCTCAGCTCCTCTCCAGTTCCCTCCTCCTTCCCGCTGTTCCCACTCACTCTCATCCTTTCACTCTCCCTGCCCAGGTGTCGTCTCCTCCGATCAATACCATTCGAGGAGCCTACCCCCCTCCCCCTCTGTCCTAAATCCAATGTTCCCTCCCTTCCTAGTCTTCCCTTGCCCATCCACGACTGCTGTATGTCACCTCTTTTTCGCCATGTTCAGTTATCTAATTGCGGCAACCCATCCCTACCTCTACGTTGTTTCAACTTAGCGTGACCTGTCCGCAATGCGATGCCGACCGTCTGTACGCCCGCACGTTAACCCTCAACTATGTCGGCGGGCTATCCCATCGGCGTCACTGGACAAGGAAGGGGATGCACAGCTATTCCGCACAATGGTTTGCTCCCTCCCTCCCTCTTCTTCCCTTCCCCTTGTGCACGCCAGCCGCCACTTGTCCGCCACACTCCCAGTCTCGTCTTGGTTATGCCGGCTGACCGTCCCGTCGGCCGTCATAACGGACGAAAGAGGCTCGCTGCTATGCCACGCGCAGGTTCCTAACCCTATCCCTTTCTCTACGTTGTTTCAGTTTAGTTGAAAGAAATAGCGCTTAGCACACATGCCTGCAAATGAAACGACCCAGTCTCGTCTTGGTTATGCCGGCTGACCGTCCCGTCGGCCGTCATAACGGACGAAAGCGGCTCGGGACCTTCCCAGGCCCTAACCGGTCCGGCCGCCTGGGCAGCCCACGTGACATGGGCGCCCGGGTTTGTAGCCCAGCCGAAAACAACTGAAAAAAAGATTCAGGTGCTGAATCATGTCTTGCTCTGGGGATGGGCTTACATCTTCACTGGCTGGTTCCAGGGGTGCGGGCTTGGTGAAATTGAGTGTGGTTTATGGCTTTGTCATTGAGTTTTAGCAATTGGAATCCTCTGGAGCCTTGTGATGTTGGCGGAACATGTCGCTCAAATGTGGAATTCTCTGTGTTCTTTTTGTGTGTTGACAGGGCGGTGGCGCTTTGGGTGCGACTTATGCTGGGAAACACACCCGATCAGCAACTGTGCCAGAGCTTCAGTTGGATAGCTCTGGGCATCATCTGCCTGCAAGGTCAGTCTCTGGCAGAGGAATTGACGCGGCCCTGGAAAAGATGGATTTGACCAGTAGAACTTCAGACCAGGGCCATTCGCCAAAGTCTGTTGCTTCTTCGGTGGGATCAGGATCTCCACTACATGCAGATAATGCATCGGGAATGCCTGTTGTCACCCTGGAAGAGATCCAGACTATGGCTGGAGATGCTGATATCAAGGTACGTGGGATGGACCTCCACATGGATATCGACATGGACCGCCTCCTTTCTTTTCTTCTCTTCTTCTCTTTTTCTCTTTTCTTGTTTTTTTTTTTTTTTTTTTTTTTTTTTTTTTTTTATTTGGACCATTTCTCGATTTATGCGTGTCATCCTTGCGCAGGGGCCATGCTAATCTTCTCTGTATCGTTCCAATTTTAACGGATGTCCCGAAGGACTCTTTTTCTCTTTTCTTCTTCTCTTTTCTTCTTCTCTTTCTTCTTCTCTTTTCTTCTTCTCTTTTCTTCTTCTCTTTTCTTCTTCCTTTCCTATGCCTCGGATTGTGTGTGGCATCGGCTCACCGTTTAGTTTGATGCAGGAACTAAGGGAGTTGTATCTATGGGTTCCAGTTTTCATTTTGTTTTTAATTTTTAATAAAGATTTTGACCATTTCACAATTTCTACGTGGCATCCTTGTTCAGACGCCAGGCAATTGTTTACATATATGGGCACATGAGTACACTTTTGAACTGGCTCTGTTGTGTAGGTGTATTATTGGGCCTCGATCTACCACCGTGATTCCCTTTGAATAATTGACGTGTGAATGGAGTGTTGTCTGACTCTCGAAAACAAGGTTTGAAAGTGATGTTTCTGGAGTCCTTACTCCACCTACCCTCGATTTTCTTGCACTTGGGAGAATCTGTTTTTTTCTTTTCGTTTTTTCTTTTGCCAAGTACGTCACGATAAACAATCGACATGACAGCTTGGTCCCAACGTGTGCCAAACTCTCAGACCACAAGGCTGCATGAGAGGCCTCTCAATTTTCGAGAGTCTGCAGGCGGAGTACTGGATGTTCTTAGAGTCCTCCGGAAGGATTCTTACTTATAGCTCTTGATCCAATTTCGAGAGTTTGCCATCAAAAGCTGCTGGAGCAGCGGCCGACTCTCGAAAACACAAAATCGACAGTGGATTAGCTTCGTACAGATGTGTCTTGAAGAGCAGCTTGTACAAGTCAGTGTTGTGCATGTGGTCATATCTGAGAAATTGCAAAGATCTCTCTTGGGGAGGGACTTGTACGTGTCAGTGTTGTGAATATCGTTATATCTGAGAATGGATGGGGCTTCCAGATCTGTACGTGTCAGTGTTGTGAATATCGTTATATCTGAGAATGGATGGGGCTGCCAGATCTCCATTCTGAATGCAGGCTGACGGACTGGTCTGCCTCACATTCGAAGTCTGCATCCGTCTTTTTTGTGAGCAACCTTGCGGCTCCTGGCTTTATCAACATTATGTCCACGTAGGCAGCAAGTGTCGGACATCTCTCACCTCAATTCGTTATCCTTCAGCAAAGAAATAGGCAAGGTTTTGGAGCAAGGGATGATAATTCCAATGTGGTCGTAAGGGTTTGCTTGACAATTACATTTTCCTGTTTTGGTAAAGGATCACCAGAAAACAATGCAAAAATCCACCAGTGGTGGAGGTTGCTTGGAATACGGATGTGGGCCTGAGCATATTGATTATGGATTTAATAATGTAGATCGAATCACACATGCATTTGTATCAAAACAGTTACATGTGTGAACCCACGTTGTACTCTTCTCACCATTTTTATCCCTTTGTGTGATGGGTCCGGATGCCTGTGCTCTGGCTTTTAAATTTATGCCGTGAATGTGCTGAGCAGCGACATCATTTTCGTTCAGTGGCTGGCTGGAAGCATATCGTGCAGTATATCTGACTCGGGCTTCTGTCTTTATACACCTTCTCCATCACTTCTCTCTCAGGGGCTTGAGGCTGCGTTAGACAAGGCCGCACATCCGGAGGGCAAGAAGCATCCCGAGTGAGTACCTTCGCTTGACAAAGCGTTGTCTGTGAAGCTGTTCCACTTTTGGCTCCAAATTCAGCTGTCTGTTTGCAAAGAAGCAAGTTAGCATTGTGCTCTCATCTTGTAAGTTGGAGTCATAGGTGATGAAGCTAATGTGTTTTTGTGACCCTGAATCCAGTCTTCTATTCCACTTTCATTTCTTAAGACGGAGCCCTATCACAACAAATATTAAAACTGCTAACTCGGGGGTTGGTATCAAGTCCAGGCCATGAACAAGCTATCATAGCTGTTTATTTTTCTGGTCGTTTGCAATTCGTGTTTGAAGATTTTGTCGGGATCGTCGCATTGGGGACATAAGAGAAGATCGCGAATCAACAGTTGCAAAATTTGGTGGTAATTGGTGTTGTGGCATTCTTTTTTCGCTTGCTGTGGGCTGTGTCTTCTTTTTGTTTTTTTGTTCTGCGGGAATGAGCATGTTCTGGTTTCAGTGACCTCTCTTAGGGTGTGTGCTGGTTGTGGGCCTGATTTTTCCACGAGCAGATGAAATGTTTGATTGGCCCTGATGAGCGAGTGGAAGACATACATGAGGATGCAGTAGGCCTTCCGGATTCCACATATTCCAGGAACAGGGTCAGTTGCAGAATCCGGCAGTAGTACAGGTCTGACCTGGAAAAGGGATTCTGAAGAGCCCACTCTGTTTCTAGAAGAAGCAGAAGGCAGGTTTGCCTGAATGTAGCAATTGGGATGTGCCAGATGAGGTCGGACAAATCAGTTTGGAGGACTATGAGTCACAGCACTATGATGGCGCAGCTTAGAATGGCACATTCGACTACAAGAGAGATGAACTCAAAATAATGTAGTTAGAGGTTTTACTTCTCACAACTGGGTTGCATACCTGCTGATCGCCGGCCCTGACTGCGTCGGTCAGCGGTCTGCCGGCCGGTCAGAAAACAACCATCCGCTGATTTTTTTTCAAATCTGAGTTGGGGGCTGTACCACGCTTGCGGAGTACAGCCCAAATCCGCTGGGGGGGGGGGGGTATGGGTGGGGTATTGGGGGGGGGTAACGAGGGTTTGGGGGGCGTTTTGGGGGTGTGTATGGGGGTATTGGGGGCCGGTAATGAGGGTTTTGGGGGCGGTTTGGGGGTGTGTATGGGGGTATTGGGGGCCGCTATGGGGGTGTTTGTGGGGTTATTAGGGATTCTGTACCCCCCAATTTTTTTTATTCTTACTTCTGTTTTTTTGCAGGGTGCCGATGACCCCTGACCGGTAGGTGCCGACCAGTCAAGGGCCGCCTCCCGTCGGGGTATGCAACACTGTCTCACAGTGTCGCTACATCATAAACTGCGGACATGACCGCACTACAGACATTGAACTTTATCATTCAGACTGAGCAGTTGGATGTAGAAGTACTGTAGTGCAGCCATGTCTGCACTTTATGATGTAGTTACGCGGTGAAATGTAAAACGTTTATTCTGAGTTCATCTCTCTGTCTCTGTTGGTGGTTTCGATTTCTGTTGTCTATTCTGAGGGAAGATTGGCCAAATGTTTTGCCCTTGATCTCCTCTCCTGCTGCAAGAACATGTACTGAATATGGATGCTGGCGGGGTTTAATGTGCCAGGGGCATTGATCTAAACAGCTTGAATCTTGTTGAGAGGGATGCACTCTTGCTGTTCCGCACTCTGTGTAAGGTGAGTCGGTTTCTCATGTAAAACCATAACTCTCTTGGCTCCATCTCAATTCTCTCCCGCATCATCCTCTTTTTCCTAACGACAGTCATGGACTGTGTTCTTCTGCTTTGAATCTTGAGTGGCTAGTGTTTTCTTTTCCCTGTTTCCCGGAAGGGCATTGCCCCTAAAGTTATTTTGCTCATCTGTGTTTGAACTAATGTTCTGTTAATCAATGGCTACATTTGAGTGGCATGCAGGTACAGGCAACAGATTTCCAGCTACTTTCTTCCATGCTTTGCATTTTGATAATGTTGTCCTTCTATTGTCTCTCCGTGCCTCCTTACCTATTCGGTTAGGATTTGTTGGGCAGTCAGAATATAACAATTAGTGTCAGCCACTGATGCTTCTATCTAACCGTCTTTTCGAGCAATGCTTGGGTTAGGCAGTGGTGCAACTGAGTGCTTTCTATGTTTTGTGTTTTGCTGAGGACTAAAAACGGAAAAGGAGGTCTGTAAGGGCACTAACATGCTTTGTCAGGTGGTACTTAACTGGAAGTCACACACACACACACAACACACACACACACACACACACACACACACACACACACACACACACACACACACAAACACAAACACACACACACACACACACACACA
>BFEA01000125.1:1411144-1425695 GCA_003427395.1 Chara braunii
AGAGAGAGAGAGAGAGAGAGAGAGAGAGAGAGAGAGAGAGAGAGAGAGAGAGAGAGAGAGCATGGGGAGAGGAACACAAATTCTATTGCAAATTGCTTTTTAAAGTTTTTTTCCTATTTTTAATGGGGATAATTACAAATATCCGATAATGGATTTAGTGAAATATTTAACATTTTCAACGAGTCTTTTTTTCATAGGTATTTGGGGAATCTTTTCAAATGGAAGGAACACCCTCATTATGTCAATGTCAATGTCGATGTCAATTGAGTTAATGTTCTTGTAATTAATTTGAAGTTTGAACTAATTAAAAGTTTTATCACGAATTGCCATGCACAGCACATCAGACATTGTCTACTCTAAAATCATTAAAATGAATGTGTGATTGTGCACCTGCAGTAGACAGAGCTTACGTCTGACCTGTGCATACCCTGTGATTGTGATACCAGTCTCAGCTGTGGAAAGATAGTTGAGGAGGTTTTTAATTGCTCGTCTGCAGCATCCCGGCATGTGACAAAATACAACAGTTCTCAGTGCAGGTGTTGGCTTGCTGCATTCCCCCCCCCCCAGTCAGTGAATCCACAACTTTTCTCCTTCTAACTTCTCTCTCTCTCTCTCTCTCTCTCTCTCTCTCTCCCCCCCCCCCCCCCCCCCCTGTTTCTTGGGAAGCAGAGCAGTGGTTTCATTCATTATTTAATGTGAGTGAGAGTGGGAGTGTGATTAAATATTCTTTTATGTTACCACTGTTTTGTCAACTATCAGATGTCCAACAAGGAGGGTACAGATGATCTCATGCTTCGGACCAAGCTCCTATCGTTAGAGTTTTTGCAGGTATGTGTTTGACTTTTTGTTTCACGTAGTTC
Source organism: Chara braunii (assembly GCA_003427395.1). Lineage (NCBI taxonomy): Eukaryota > Viridiplantae > Streptophyta > Charophyceae > Charales > Characeae > Chara > Chara braunii. The sequence goes on from BFEA01000125.1 coordinate 1,412,005, forward strand.
GAGCCGGCGTGGCTACATTGATAAGCTTCTGATGTACCTTTTTGAATGTTCATCATCGATATTAATAGGATTTGACAGTGATATTTTCGGCCTTTGGGTGGTGGAGAGATCATGGAGGCAATTGGACAGCCATAAAACTATGTTCTGTAATGGAAGTCAACAGGCGTACACCATTATTTGAGGATGATTGATATAACCAGACATCTCATGAACATTGAGTTATAATTTATAAACCCATAACCTGGAATTTAAAATGAGGGGAATGAGGTTCTTGTTGCTCAGGTATCAAAGCTGGCAAGTAAGAAGGAAGAAAGACATGCCCCCCATCAACCTGAAAGGTACCTCTGCATGATTCCAAAGGGGTGTATCTGTTTTGGCTGGGCGATCAGGAATGCAATCACACCGAACACAGTAGAGATTCTGGGTGGTTGTAGCTTATGCTGAAGTACGCAGTGTCTAAACAGCCGAGTGCATTAGAGGTGTGTTGGGTGTCGGGGAGAAACATTTGAATTCTTTAGCAGGAACAAGCAGGTACAGTAGAATATTTTGTCCGGATTTTGCCAAAATTTGTAAGAGGATCTGGGGTAATGGGGCGGGATGCCGCCTGGTTTGAAGGCATCAGGTTAGTTGTATGGACTGTGCTGCAAGGGGGTTCACGGAAGCACTTGGAAATGATTTGTGGTATTCGAGGATTTGACGGAGGACCATTCAGATCACTTTTGGATGTTTTTCCTTGTTCCAACAGCTGGGAAGTCTGGAGCTTGTGGCCAGTCTTGGCCAATTTCCAGGCATCGCTGTTATGTTCTGGTATCGTGTTCACCTGGCACCTACCTTCTTCACCCTATTACGTTGTACAGTCATTATGGCCGTATTTGGGGTACCTTTCCGTCTAAATACAGCAATAATGACCGTACGTTGTATTCGGGTGAAGAAGGTAGCAGTTTTTAATTCATATGTTTCAACTTGCATTACGGATTAACACTTGGTTAAGGTAGTTGATTGTTTGTTTTGGCAGCAGGTGTGCAAATACTGGACCGAATGAGCTATAGAGGGTGGGAATCAGTTACAGGTTAGCACTTGGTTAAGTAATTTGATTGTTTGGATACTGGTTAAGTAATTTGATTGTTTGGATCGCAGGTGTGCAATTACTCGAGTAAACGAGGTGTTGAGGGTGGGAAGAATGTGAGGGAACAGGAAAGTGCATCTATGTGAATGGAGCTACTGTTTAATGTAGACCTCAATGTTCCTTACCTTGCTTGGTGAATGCCACTGCTTTGTTGGTCTTTCTTCAGGGAGTGTTGGAGAACGTTGGGCCGTCGTTTACCCGGAACTTTGCATTCATAGACAGTGTGAAACACCATCTATCAGCGTCACTTATCAGAGCTTGTCTGTCTCCTGTACCCGCTATTTTTCAGGTAAATTGTAACTCTCATACAACATTCTGCTTGCTTTCTTGCGAATGCGAATTACGTGCCGCTTGCTTCAGTTGTTCTAGATTCTGTGCATTTGAATATGGTTGTGCGGTTCGTCTGTGAAACTCATGCTGGGGGCGTGTGTTCTCGTCGTCCGTGGCTTTATTATTGAAGTTTGCTACTGAGGGCAGTGTTGGGAATTGTGGATGGTTAATTATGTTGGCAGTGAAAGTGTTCAAGTAGTGTTGTAGTCTTTTACAACACCTGCCAAAGTCGGCCATAATAATTTGTCAATGCCTCTTTTCATCCTGTAGTAGCTGACCAGCTGTTGAACAGTCCTGTAATAAGGCCGAGGTAACATGGTGAGGACATGTGAGACTACTTTTCAGCTTTGATAAATGTGCTCACCCCACGGTATTCTTTAGTAAAAGGTGAAAGAATAGTATGGAATTTGAGGTGGGCATTCAGCGCCAATTTTGTTCAACACAGTATTCTGTGTATCTGTGATTTCGTCTCATTCGTGAACACCCTTCAACTCAGCTGGTAACATTCTCTTTGTTCGTGATGGTGATCACTTCTCTGTTCTCTTTGGCCTGTTGTTCGTCTGTACAGTTTGCAGCAAACATTTTTTCTGTGCTGCTTCTTCGCTTCAGGGCGAGTCTTAAGGTCTGCGCTTACCCCAATCAATATTATAACGATGCTATGCCATGGCTGTGGGTGTGCATTGGGAGGGGGAGGGGGAGGGGGAGGGGGAGGGTGGTTGTGTGTGCATTCGTCCATGTGTGCGTGTGTGGATCTCTACCCATGGGCGTTCGCCCTACCTTGAATTTACAGCCAAAGATAACAGTTGTTGACTCTCAATCATGTAAGTAGACATTGTCCAGTGGGCTGTAAGGCCATACACGTTGTCTTCACTACTACAGCTCTATTCATCCTGACATGATCCTGTGCTATTCTGATGAGGCGGTTTTAGCTGTAAGGGTCAACCTTGAGAAGGTCACAGTTTATTTGACTGTCTGATCTTAAGGTTACAGTGAGAAACCTTTTCYMCTCTTGGGTCAATCTCAGCCGAAGGCCAGAAGTTCGTCAGGGAAAAAAAGTCAAATCGTTGAGAAGGTCACAGTTTATTTGACTGTCTGATCTTAAGGTTACAGTGAGAAACCTTTTCTGCTCTTGGGTCAATCTCAGCCGAAGGCCAGAAGTTCGTCAGGAAAAAAAAGTCAAATTGATCCTCAGTTTGTGAGCTTGTGAAGGGTCCGAAATGGTCCGAAAAGCTAGGCTGTTTTTCCGGGTGCCCGGGCAGCCAACTTATGGCTGGGTACACACCCAGGTGCTTGTCCGGGCACGACTCCAGGGCAGGGTTCCGGGCAGCCCGAGCGCAAAAAAACATGAAATAAAGAAAAGCGAAAAATTCCCGAAAAAAAGTGTTGTGTAGAATTGCAATACAAACGACCTTTGGCTGAGGGTCACATTAGAATTCCCCACAGAATCAGAGATGAAAACGAAAATAACATAACCAACTAAGGCACCCCTCTTTAAACACATTTTGCATGCCCGGGTACGCCGGGCGTAAGCCCCCCCTGGTTGTCACGCCCGGGCCCGGCTGGGCAGTGTTTACCCAGTCTTTTTGGCTGTGATTACGAGCATCCAGGCCCGGTTGGGTGTCACGCCCGGGCTCGGCTGGGCAGTGATTATGAGAATCTTCCTAAGCCGAAAAGATCGTTGTCCAGTGAGCAGTGTTTACCCAGTCTTCTTGGCTGTATCTGTGATTACGAGCATCCAGAAACCCTTTACTTTGTAAGCGAAGCAAACATATTGCTTCTATGCAGATGATGTGGAGCTAAGATGTTTGTGTGGGTGTTCAAAATGCTTGTATTTGGTGTGTTAATGCTCTCAACAGGCAGAAATCGGTGTTTTCTTCCCGTTGCTTGTTCTCCGATATGTCGACAGCAATGATGCTTCTGCTCTACAGCGGACTGTAGTTCTCAGGTTTGTTTACTTGGACCTTTTACCTTGCTATCCCTCTTTTGAGTCGTCTCTTTGCGGTACTCACTTCTTGTTGTTGCGGCTTTTTATGTCAGTGAAAAGAAGATGCCATTGGGAAGTCTGTGGTGCTTCTCTCAGTTGCTTGAGCCGGTAGGCACACTATCTTTTTGTGTGTACAGGTATTGGACATGCACACACAACACGTGGCGAACATGACAACACACTCAGTGTGGCACGGTCATGCTCTTTTTGTGGAGTTGTGTATAGCGAACATAACAAGGCCTTGCTAAGCTCCGTTCAGGTGAATTGACGCGGCTTGGGTTGGGACCGTACTAGTGGTCTTGCCAATTGATATCCATGGCGGAGTGGGTGTGTAGAGTTGTGGGTTTTATGCCTGTAGAGTTGTGGGTTTCTCACACTTACTGCCATTCTTTTCAGGGGTTTGCTAGGATTGCAGGGTTGGTGTGAGTAAAGTCGACCACTTTTCGTAGGGGAATCTCTGGCTCTGGTCGATGAGGTGAGTCGTTATTCATCAGTCGAATGCATTCTCGGCAGACTGTCGGGGTTCAACCCCTTGATGAGTTGATGAAAGTCCGATGAAACAGTCTGGCACGCTGATGCTCTTTCTGTGGAGTTATGCGAACACGACAACACACACACAACGCGGCAAGCCATGTATGTGGGAGGCACAGTAAAAAGGGAGCAGCCAGAAGACAAAAAAGCAAGGACGATAAAGTACGAGCTGCATAAGCATACGTTAAAGGCAATATAACGGCAAGGACAGAATTGCATGATGACATGGCAGTATCACGGGTTTTGTCACTTTGTGTTCTTCACGATGTTTGCCTTAGAAGATTCAAGGTCAAACTGTTTGTTTAAATTCTGGGTCTACTCATCTGGGTGGAAAACGGTTTGTTATGGTGACAGTTTGCATGTAGAAGAAACTAAGGTCAAGCAGTTTGTTTCTGGGTGGAAAAGGGTTTGTTACACACACTTCCACACTGACGTGCGCAGATGTGGTGGACCTTGCACTTCTCTCAGAAATTGAAGTATTAAAATGTTGCAATAGTTCGGTTAGCATGCACACAACATAATCTCTGATCCGAACACTAAAGAGGGGATGGTCACTATCAGCCACACCCGCAAAAACTGCGACGCATTGTCTTGCACTCATCCCCCATTCCCTTATTACATGCTCGATATGCTGTTCTGGCCTCGACATGCCATGCTCAAAAGTGTGCGACTGGAAGCTGCAAGAACAAATAGAAGTGGTACCTAAAAGAAAGCCAAAGTAAAGGTAGCTGAGAAAGCGATTGTCAAGGGAGGTTGAGCGTAGGTTGGTGACTCGTTCGTCTTTTCTTGCTCTTGCACCGCTGTCATCCTGTGATCTGTGTGTAGTTTCGATTCCATAGTCTCTCTGCCTTTAACTGTCTATCTTGTGGGCTCTAGCACGGGAATTCTGTATTTGAGGATCCTGGCCGATCACTCGGCATTTGTTGTGATTCCTTGCTTCTGGTTCTTGAAGCCCAGTTGCTGATGAGGTGCAACGGTTTGTGCCTGATCACGTCAGCCGCCAAAGGGATCCAAAATGCCCCGGTTGGGTTCATTTCCATACCCGTGCTTTGTTTTAGCAGGAGAAGTTTCTGTTATTACGAGAGGTGTCTGCTCCATCCATCATTATGGAAAGTTTTGGAAAGTTTGCTCCATCCATCATTATCACACTGACTTTTCAGTGTATTTGTTTGTTGTGATCCTCCGTGTTTATTCTATAGGATGTTGGATACAATCGCTATGAACTCGCAGGCTTTGGCAGATGTCTTCGTCAATTACGATTGTGATTTAGATGCCACCAACTTGTTTGAGAAAATGGTAAGTGAAACTGTTAACCCCTGCATGGTACCTGAAGGGTACATGTCTATGAACTGTTCAACCAGAAAAGTCTAAAAGCTGTTAGTCCATCTGGTAACAAGTAATGACAACCAGACTCAAAGTTGAGATCCCTGGTCGTGGAAAACTCTTGCTGCTGCAAGTAAATGTAAGGCTGGTGCTTCTGTGTTTCCTCGAGGTTTTCCCCCAAATCTTCAGTAACTAGAGTGGAGAGGGTGAACAAAGCGCCTATTCTGGCTTCCTCTCTGCAGCTATTTCCAGATGGCTGGGCATGTCTTTGTTTTTTTGTTTTTTTTTTCTCCCTCGACTGGGCATGTCTTCTGGACTCCATTTTTCCAGCTTAAACCACCTGTCCCCTTTCTGCAAATTTACCACTCCGGCAGTAGCAGCAGGGGAGCAAAAGCTTTGGCCCTACCGGCAGCAGCGGGGAGCAAAAGTGTGCGAACGTCTACCACCAGCATATGTTTCGCCGTCCAGAATGTGTTTTTGACTTTTCTAATATTTTTTCCAAAAACATGAGGACTCAATCAACGGCCTGTACTTGTTTTCATAATTTTTTTTTGCTAACAATTCTGAGCGTGAGAACTTGACGAAGTTGGTGCACTTGTACGTCTGCGAACTGTCACCGGCCTCCAGCGGCCGCTAGGGAAACCTTTCCTGCACCCGGCAGGTGTATTGCCGAACCTTGGAATGTCAACAGGGAGACTGGTGGTTTGAGGCCATGGAAGTGCAGATGACCTCTCTCCTGAGGGGTAATAATTGAGTAAAACCGAAAGGCATCGCTAGCCGCAGGCTTGTGTGTGGAATCCTCCACGGCTGCATTTCATAAGTTAAGAAAATCCAATGTGATTTCGAGATAGAGACTTCATTCCAGACGAACAACCAGGAATCGAGCCCGAGAAGTGGACAGGACAATTTGGGATGAAGAAAGAAGGGGGAGGCGGTGGGGGGAGGGGGGGAGAGGATATGTTTGAACCTTTTCACATGTGCACATCCAAACTGAAAGCACGCTATATCAGTGGAACTGGAAAGGGAGGTGTACCTGAGATGAAAAGGAGGTAAAGTGGCAGTTATAGTTGTATGGTTTGTGTGGTGACATCCCAATGATCCAGTTGGTGTACCTGATACTGTGAACTGTGCTGCATAGTGAAACGCATTGACATGCAATGCATAGAGCACAGAATGGAGTGCTTATGAAGCTGCATAATCAGAGTGGAGTAGACAGTGAGAATGTGGCATCACTAAAATTTTAGGACTCCATCTGGATTGCGATGCGACCGCACTGAATTTTCCAGTGCTTCATTGATTGTTGAAGTCTGGATCGTAATGAAGAATACTTTTTTTTATTTTATCAGCTATGGCAGAGTCCCTTCCAAGTTCGCACGCGTGTACTGGTCGATGACACTTGGATGCAAGAGTGATTGTCATCTCCTTTTGTATCTTTTCCGATAACAGGTTTCCTCAGTCAGCCAGCAGGGTGCACTTTATGGATTTATAAATTTTATAGTCTTTTCTGTCTGTTGCTATCTCTGCCTCAGTTTCTATCTGCCCCTTTGAGGTCTTTATAAGACGTTTTTTGGATGTCAATGTATGATAAATTGATAATCCTGCTATATAGCCTACAATTGATCAATGAGTAATCTACATGGTGAATTCTTCATTGTGGTCGATGTGGGGGGTTAGGAAGTGTTGAACGTGATATTATCCAATGTACTAGGTCAGTGGTAAGTATGTGGACTAGGTCAGTGGTAAGTATGTGACGTCAGTCTTGAATAGTTCGGTCCTGATGGAGGAAGGAAAACAGAAACCATGATGAAAAGTTGAAATCCTCCAAGATTATTCTGTAGTGGACAATCTTGCTAGGCTTTGACATGTTGGATGGTGATTGAAACGTTTTCCTATCTGATGTCTGCTGTGTAGGTTAATTCACTTTCTCGGCTGGCGCAAACAAGGATAAGTGTAGATCCTGAATCACCTGTAGCTGTGCAGATCCAAGCACTGAAAGGGAGTGCATTGCAGGTACGTCAGTGTGGATTCTATGTGCAGCCGGCTTTCGCATTTCCTGATCTGGGATTGCTATAAAATTTTATTACCAAACTCGGTGATTTTGTGCATATGTGGCAGTCAGATGCTGGTCTCCTTTGGCACACTGTTACATGGTCGTGAACTGATGATACTACTCCTTGCGGACTGATTTGGCACAACGAGCTGCAAGGGTTGATTCAGAGGATGGATAGCCCCAGAGGATGCATGCCAGAAGTGCACAAAGTGTTTCTGTTGCAGTTGTTGGGTGAGGTGGGAGTGGAGGTGGAGGGGGGTGGAGTGCAGGGAGGGAAGGGGTCGGTTGTGGATTGGTGCTAGACAGATAATAAGGCAAAAGTTGATTTATTTAGTCGTCTGTTTGCCTACATTCGTTTATCGAACTCTGCATCTCTTACCACAAGCGAACCCACATTCATACTCCCCCCCTCTGCCCACCTGCCTAACCCGGCCTCTTGACCGTGTGGAAGTGGATGGCTGACTGACCAGTTGGCACGCTGCTCAGGACAGTTAACGCAACACACTGTGGTTTGTGTACCAGCCTGAATGTGAGTTGTGTTCCCATTTGCAGAGTGATTGGTCTGCATAGCAAAACGAAAGCATGTGGTTTATCGGCCTGGTTTCACCAAGAGTCCCAGGAGCTAGCCCAGATCAACACGGCCTGTGTGCCTTTCAGGACATTTGTTAAAATTGGAGTGATACAGAGAAGATGACACGTAAATAAAGATCCCGAAAATGCCAGACGTAATTGAAATAAAAGAAAAGAAGAAAGAGAAACGGCGAACGATACAGAGAAGATTGGCATGGCCCCTGCGCAAGGATGACACGCATAAATTGAGAAATGGTCCAAATTCAAACAAAGAAAACGGAAAAAAAAAAGAAAGTGAAACGGCCAGTGCCCCATCCTGACAGACACAAATCCAAAAATATTCCGAACTGGAAGATGGAAGCCTTTTGTGCATATTGCAGCACATTACTTCAAATGGTTTCGTCTGTGTTTGCGAGTGTATTAGATCAGTGCAAACTTCAAAGTACATGTCCAGCCCTTTAACCACCACCTCCTGCAGAAAACTGGTCAACCTCTGCATGCAAAGGAAAGCTTGTGGTTGGTGGATCTGCAATCAAATGGTTAGTTCTAAATGGTAGTTGTGCTTTTAAGTGCTGGGTAGGCCAGAAGGTGCCTCGTTTGCTAATCAATCAGGGTGAAAGTGGTGCAGATCTCAGGGCCTTAGGAGCATGAACAAGGTCAGAAGGTGGTACCGCGTGACTGTTACACTGTAATATGTCCAAACGGTTAATATGACCCGCTGATCTTTTCGTGACAGTCTTGCCTCAGTTTCTACATATGAACGGCGGAGGGTTGGGTCACTGTTTCTCTTGACAATCTTCTTTGTGCATCTCTGCTGCAAACAATTGTACAGTGTCTGGTTACAACAATGAAATCCTTGGCACAGTGGGCGAAGAAGGGAGAGGATAGCAGCAAAGGGGAAGCATCCTCACAGAATCCGGACAATGCAATCATATCCCCAGTTATGGCAAATGGGCATGCATCGGACCTAGGGTCCAGGAATAGCAGTATTGACTGGAGCGAGAAGGATGGGGACATTACCAAAATATCTGAATCAGAAGGGGAGACTCAGGCTGACAGGTTTGGGAAAGCAAAGGCGCACAAGTCAAGCTTGGAGGCGGGTGTGAGTGAGGTGAGCCAACATTTTTATCTGTCTTGTATGCTGTTTTTTTTGGCTGCTTGGGCTCTTGCTACGCACGCCAAGTTCATGTGTGGGCTATGCCTCGTGCACTGTTGCCAGGTGTGATGCAAGCTCACTTCAGCACCTGGTTAACGTGAGCTCTCTGTATCTGTTAGAATTACTGTGAGGGTTATCCCTTTTGTGAGGCACACAAGTCTTCGACTTGGACAATCCACTCATTTTTTTTCCAGGGCATTTCTCTTTGCCTGGATGGATTACCCAGGTTGAATCTGTGAGTATGGTGCACACTCATTGCTGTATGGGGTCCGTAATACTTCAGCGGTTGTGCGGTGATCATTAATCAGTTTCCTGTTTTCTCTTTTGGATGTTTGAGGGAATTGATTGTGATGCGAGAATGCTAGATATTTACGAAACATGTAGGTGAGGGGTATCACACTTTGAAGACGAACTGCATTTGTGGCCCTGTTAGTATACGAGCTTTTAATGAAGCTGCAACAATATTGACCTTAACAATACTTGCACAGACTTGCCATAGTGATATACTGCTTCTCATGTGGAGCAGTCCAGAACAAAACAATCAGCAGCTTAGTGTGCATTACACCTGCACTACACGATTGAAGTACTGCATGATGTGTTCATGTAGTCTCCTACAGTCTTGTAAGGATGTGTTGATATATGCCTGCTTGGTACGAATTTCCGCTTGCATGTAGCAGCAGCCTCAAGTGGTTGATGGGGACCCTCATGGTTCGTTTTTTGGGTTAACCGCCAATCTCTTCAAATAGGTGTTTGAGCGGCTTGGTTACTAGCTGCACTTCGTAGTACATACCCCCTAAGGCGAGACCTGTTTATTGGCACAGAAATTCCCCGCCATGAGTTTTTATCGTGGAATTTGTTTTTAATAGTATTTCTCTCACTGTCTGGTTTGCCTGGGTGATGTCTGCAGGTGGGTCTAGGCGCCTGGTCACAAGTGCACCAGTTCCACTTGTCCATGCTCTGGTACTTCTGCCCGTTTGATCCTTGGCAGCAGAGTAGTAGCACCAGTTCCACTTCTCCATGCACCTGGTCACAAGTGCACCAGTTCCACCGATGGTTGGTGACTCACTGCCCCTTGATTGCCCCTTGATTGGGCATTGACCAACCAGCCGACCGGTTGGCTGTCAGTCAGTACCCAAAATAAAAACCAAAGAAAAAAAAGTGAGACCGCCCCGAAGTTTTAAACGGATTTGGCTCTACTCAGAAGGAGAAGTACAGCTGTAAATTCAGATTTGAAAAAGAATTCACCAGATGACCCTCTAGTGAGTAGTCGGCTCAACACCTATGGGTCCACCTCACTCATAGGCTGCAGAATTGTCAGCCAGTGGCATTGGCTGTCGGCTGCGAAACTACTGCGAGGACTTCGGTCCTTGGCCGTGCTGTTGTGGAGGAAAAGGCTCTTCCCGCCCTACGTGAAGGCGGGCTAGGAAAATGCAAGCTAGCCCTAGTGAAGGATGGACTCAAGAAAGGGGCCCGGGTGGTTACGAGGTGGAAACAGTAGGCCGAGCCCACGAGTTGGTTACAGAGGCCAGGCCTGCACGGTCTTCCGGAAGCGCCCAGGGCACAGGGTACTTGGACGGGGTTTCGTGGCCTCTCCAGCCTCGTGAGCAACACAAAAGCAAGCAAGCGGTCCATTCCAGCACATTTGGGCATTAAGGCTGAGCAGCAACACTGCTGGAGAGCGCAGCCAGCCATTTTCCATGCAGGAAGCTTATGCAGTGGCAGTGAGGAGGAAGGGGGTGGGCACCTGCCATAGCCAGTTAGTGCGCGCCCTAGCCGGATGGTGGAGGTGCGGTGATCCTTGGGACAAGGAGGGGGAAGGGATGCAGAGGGAACAATTCACATACCTGGTGTTGATGAAGGCAGGCTGTGACTTCCACTTCCCACAGCCCATTGCCCAGGACCACTGCTTTGGCTGGGCACCAAAGTCTTCAAGCTGCATCTGTCGATTGACACATGGACACGGTTTGCAGGCATGTAGATAGGCTAGACTCGTAGGAGCTAGGGAAGTAGGATCGGTGTTCAGAAGGCCGGTAGGAAGACTACATTGTCGTTGCATGCCCGGATTCCATCACAATGCGAGCTCATCACCTGTCGACTAACAGTGACATGTCCACTGGTCATCCACACGAGCCTGGTGTGTTTGAACAACACTGGTCACTCAACTCAGACACAACTTGCGGAACAGAAACTGGCGTGATGTCTATGTGCGGGCTGGGTGACAGCAAAACCACAACGCTGCAGAAATGGACGAAAGAAAGAAGCAGGAACGAGGACCGTGCAATAAAAAGAAAAGCAATTTGCGCCCGTGACCTGTAGCAGCACAAATAAACAAACAAAAGGAAAAGGCCGCAGGAAACGAAACCACTCAAAGAGGCGAAACCTAAAAAGATGACCGCAAATCAAACAAACAAAAAAAAAAGCAGCTCTTGAACCCCAAACACAGTGGTTCCAAACGACTGGAAAGAAAGTCGACTCCTGCGACCCGCAACGCCGGGAACGGCTATGCCGTGTGAACAGCTCTAGAGTTTAAACTGTGTGACACTCCATAATTTTGAATCAGGAGAAATGCATAAATGAACGTAGAATCTGGAGTTGCCTATTATGTAAGAAGTTAGAAGAAAACTTAAGATACCTGGCCCTGCTGTAGCTGTAGTCCTTCAGACTCTTTCCAGAATGAGGAGATATGAATTGGATGATGCTGTGTTGGGTAGGGTTAAAATGGTGGCGATGGCAAATATGTGACTGAGTGAGTGGCTGCAGCTGTTGCATGATTTTCTGAGGCCTAAGAGTAGCTGAAAGGTTGGCCGAGTAAAAGAGCAAAAGCGATGTGTACATCTCTCACATAAAGGTCCTAAATTTATCCGTTATGGCCGTCAGCGCCTTTCGCCGAAATTGTTGCCTCTGCATTATATGTTTCTTTTTCAGGTTTGCTTGTTGGTCCTGTATTCTGGATGGTTCTACTGACCACTGTTCTTCTGTTGTCATGGTTCTGTCTTGTACTCCCTCTGTTACCAGTTCAATTTGAAACCGTTGAAGGGGATTCGGCATCTTGTCAATAATAAAATCATACCCAATGAGCCAGCTGCAATAGCCCGCTTTTTGCGGAATACGCCAGGGTTGGACAAGGCAAGCACCTCTTACCCACTCTTTTTCTGGCTCAGAAAGTTGTGAGCATGTGGATCTTTCCCTTGTATTGATATTGCAATTTTCAAGCACCATTTGTTGAATCTAATCTTTATGCTGCCGAGCAGGGTTGCATCCCTGCCGACCGCCGACCCTGACCGCCGACCGTATTGCAGCCGACCAGTAGGGCCGACCGGTTGGCGGTCTGCTGACCAGTCAGAAAACAACCAACCACTGTTTTTTTTTTCAAATCCGAGTTGGGGGCTGTCCTGCGCTTGCTGAGTACAGTCCAAATCCGCTGAGAAACTTTTGGGGATGGGAGGGGGTATGGGGGTGTTGGGGTGGGAGTATAGGGGGGGTATAGGGGTGATGGTGTCGGGGGCAGTTTGAGGGTGTTGGGGGGGTGTATGGGTATTATTGTCTATCTATATATTTTTTTATATTACATATCTTATTGTATATTTTTTTATATTACATATCTTATTGTATATTATTATATTCGGATTTAATTGTCAAATAATACAATTTAAAAATAATCGAAAATTGAAAAGAAAATTAGAGAACATTCATTGTCAATAATAGAAAAGAAATAATGCTTGAATCTATTGAATAATGAATGTTTTTAATTAAGATATTGGGGGCCGGTATGGGGGTGTTGGTGCTATTATTAGGGGCTCTGGACCCAAAAAAATATTTATTTATTTATTTATTTTTGCGGGGTGCCGAGGACCTCTGACCGGTAGGTGCCGACCAGCCGATCGGCCAGCGGGTTGGCAGCCGACCAGTTGAGGCCCGTCAACCGTTGGGGGGTGCAACCCTGCTGCCGAGTGAATTGAACCGGTCCCCTCAGGTCAGTATGTAGAAGCATGGCCCGCTTGTATGCAGCTTAGAAGTACCAAGGCTGGGGCTGGTGGTTGAGCATCTTTGTTGCTTGTGCCAGACCGGGTGGGCAGTTAAGGCACACGGGGATGTGAGCAGCTCCTGCTCAACCACAATCAATGTGGGCAGCCTTGTACGTGCGAGGCATAGTAAAAGAGGAGCTGTTGCCCCAAAGCAACCCCAAGGAAACACAATTCAAAATGGTTCAATTATGATTCATGTTGCTTGCTAAAGAGGTGAATTCTTTAGTTGTTGGGCTGGCTCAACTCGAATCTACTCCTCTGGGTGGAATAGGGGGTGGTGTGGTGGAAACTTACTACACACACACATGCACACACACAGACACACACACACACACACACACACACACACACACACACACACACACACACACACACACACACAGAGGAGAGGGTAGGGGGGGAGCAGGGCTGGGCTTGTAAAACATGAAAACTGACAAAGAACCAAGAGTCAAAGGTGGCTGGTTTGGTGGGGTTCCGAAGGAATCTTAATGCTGAGTTGGTTGTCCCCTTAGGCTGTGCCAGTTGTTGTCCGTGGAACCTGGATACAATGTTGTTTAGCTGGGAGGAACTGAATGAGGTTTGTGTCTGTGGTGTCT
>BFEA01000125.1:1425765-1438046 GCA_003427395.1 Chara braunii
ACTGAATGAGGTTTGTGTCTGTGGTGTCTAAGAATAGATGTCAGAGAAGTTTTGAGCGCTTAGTTTCTCATGTGTGCAGTTTGGCAGACAGGCTGGCTACTTGATGAGCTTGTCTGTAGTTAAGTAGATCGATCCAAAGGCCACTGTCTTTTGTCCTTGGCGCACTTTGTCAAGGACAGGCAACATTTCTCTTGTAGTTAAGTAGCTTTAGAGGTACTGGATGCTCTTCCGTGAGGAATTTGGGCTGTCACTCTGGTTTGACTGCTGGTTCAGTAAGTCTCCTTTTATTTTCTGTGCTGCTAGGCATGGACCATTGTTTGTTCTTATCCCTAAATGGAGGACACATGAATATCCATGAAGGTGTTGGATCGAGCAAAGCCTGTTGAAGTTGCTATGGTTTTGTGATTCATAATCAACACCGGCCTTGAACTCGTGTATACAAGGGGCTAGAGTTGCAGTGTTTGTTGTTCTCTGTCTAGGCACCATGAGGACTCTTGCTGAAAATGAATCTAAAAAAAGCCCTCTTAGAGGCAGGCAGTCGTACTTTGGTGAGTCTCCGAATCATCAGTGGAGTCCAGTCTCCAGACTCCAGACATCGAGTAATTCATCGTGCTTCCTGGCCATTCTTTGTTGCTTTACGTGACCTTTGACCGCTACCATATCCATGCCAAGTTTGCTATACCTCTGCTGGTATGTTGAAGTTCATTGTGTAAATTTGAAAATCTTTGTGAAGTCGTCATAGCATATATCTGATTTACACTCCCTGAACATGTGCATGCATGTATGCATGTGTTTCTGTGTGTGTGGGCCTGTGTCCTTTGGTGGTCCCTGGAAATCGACAGACTGCAGTTGGGGACTACCTGGGTCAACATGATGACTTCAGCATTGCTGTGATGCATGCCTACGTCGATTTGATGAATTTCTCAGGAATGCGTTTTGACATGGCCATCCGGGAATTTCTGGCAGGCTTTCGGCTTCCTGGCGAGGTAGGTCGGTTGCATTAGGATTATAAATAAATCCAGCGAAAGCTTCAGAGTCCACTTCTTGAGCCTTTCTCCGGAGTTCCACGATTGTTGGCCCCTTGGTTGCCCATGTGCCATATATATGGGGGCAAAGTCTTAGAAATCCCAGGCATATTTATGGCGAGTGTTGGTGGAAGCGTGGGAAGACCGCAATGTGTTGTTTGCAGAACCTTGTGGTTTATCGTTTGCCAAGGAATTATTCTGTTAGGTGTGCGGCCCACTGGCGGACAGTGGTTTGTCGATTCCCGATATCCCTTCCTCTGCTGGGATCATTTGCCGAACTGCAAGGGCATACTTCTGGGTCATTTCTTTTTTGTGAAACATTTATGAGAAAGGCATGCCACATGTGGGAATTCTTCTGGGTCACTTCTATTTGGTATACCCACTTGGTAAATTCGACTCAGTAAGACCGTAGAAGATGACATATGTTTTTGTTGCAGGTCTCAGTATGGTCATTTATTGCACCATCATGTTGTAAGATTTCACTGATTTGTTACGATTTTGTACCACACAATCTATGAGAATTCTTTGTCGAGGACAGTAATGATTTCGTTTTGACATCTGCGGTGACTTGTTCAGTGAGCAAGTAGCACTTTGTGTATGTAGACCTGTCGGATGTACCAAGTGGTTTGGCCATGAAAGCTGCACTGTGAGTAGGACCTAAGAATATTGGTGTAAGCTTTGGGGTCGTATTGACAGGGGCGGCACGTAAATCAATGTTTGTGCATAAGCTTTGTCGTCATGTTGATGGGAAAGAAGTATGTCTCATCTTTTGGGGGTTGATCATTGATTGTTGTTTATTAGGTGCCACACTGCCACTGCATTTTGCAGCGGTTATGAAAAAGTTGTTTATTGCAGCTGCTGTTTGCTTTGATGTTTGATTGTGGGATTGGTGATGTGTGAAGGAGCTCATCTGAGTCGGCTAGCAGCTCAAAGAGAGCAGTCGACCTGATGATGGATGGTGTTCAGGGCTGGAATCAGTAGTTTGTTTCAGGGATCTTAGTCTGAATGGTTATGTACAAGGATGGAATTCTCTGCATCGCAGTTTATGCGCCTGATCTGTAACTCAGTATATTGCCTCAAGAAAGTGCCTAGTGAACTGTCGGTGGACAGGGTAAGGCGAAGCGGGGGCGGCAGTGGGGACTTGGGAGGGAGAGGGTTCTGACCAACCCTGGACCTGAAACGAGCGCAGACTATTGCCTAGCCATGACAGAGGCAGTACGTGAGTTTTTTACAAGTAGTGACGGATTTTAGGGAAAGATGTGGATTCTGTCTTCTCTGATGTACTCCAGTGAACGGTGTTGTAGTATGATGTTCAATGAACAAGAGCAAGCATCTGGTCATCACAGTGTGCAGGCCCTGCAGGGTGATATTTGCCCGCTTTGTGCTTTATTTTCTTTGCTGCTGCTTGTCCTTTGACAATCCCCAGATACTGTGGAGGAATGACTCAAATCTGTCCAAATCCGCTGAGCCTGCGTGGTTGGTGTGGTTGGTGAACTCTGGCTTGTGTGCACTCAGGCTCAAAAGGTGGACAGGATGATGGAGAAATTTGCTGAGAGGTGCGTGTGCAGAGGGCTTGCTTCATGCTGTGCCAGTGAAGTTTGAAAAAAGCTGAATTGTGTGTTGCTGTTGCATTATAAGGCAGAACTCTTGAATGAATTCTGGTAATGTCTCTCTTGGTCCCGGAGCAGCAGGTGCTGTTGTAACCCGCAAGAACTTACCTCGAGATCAGGAATGGCACATATTTTTGCAGGCAAATCCTTCGGTGCTAGCACATTGACTATGATTGACATATTTAATACTTACCTGTCCGATTTCTCTGGAGAACACCACCGTACCCAGAGATTGTGGCGGAGTTCTTAATTCGAACCCAGGTACAGGTTCCAACCCTGTACCAGGGATCTCAGGGTTAGGAATGCCATGTATTCTTGTAGGGAAATCCTCAAGTGGCAGCACATCTTCATATTTAGCCCTAAGATTTCTCTGGGCAACAGCACCAAACCCACTGTGGCTCAAACATTGATCTGGAAGTTCCAAATGCACTGCCAGTCTCAAGTCCTGTTGCATCCATTGTAAGTAACAGATTGGGCTCAGGGCTTCTTACTAGGTTCCTGTGTCTTCAATGCATGCTACAGATAGGTGATTGGTTATCATATATGCATAGAAACTGACAGGAAACAAAAGGTCTTGTTGAATTGTTGTCACCTGTTAGTTGCAAATTCAGGAGGTGTTTTACAATCCGTTGAGGTGCACTTTCGCTGCCATGTGGGAGGATGCAGTTATGCTCGGGCACTCTTCGTTCTCTTCCCTTTGTGGAGAGTGGAGAAAACCCCCCTTTTTGCATTGCGATGTTCATCAAGTTTTGCCACAAAGCATGTATTGGCAGCTTTTCTCTATGGGGGCCTACAAAGTTACTGGGAGTTTCGGACGGTGAGACTAGACTAGTGAGGAATGGAACAGTCGCATACCCTTTGCGGTAATTCTCACTCAGAGTGACTCAGAGTATATAAGGCCAAATATTCTGAGTAGGAGCTTCTCTACGTGGATGGTGGATTCGGATCGACACATGCATAACTATAGTGACTCGAACAAGCATACTTTCTCAGGATGATTTGGCTGCACCTGGTTAAGAAAGTGCCACGCAGTTTTGTCACACTCTTTGTGGCTGCAGTAAGTCTGGTTCTGTGTCAGGGCAGCATCTATGTAAGGGTGAAAAAAAGGAAAAACAAAGATAAAGGGGCCACTATACATAATTGTCCTACTCCTCGCTGGTGCTCTCTTGTTCAAGACACTAAGGCACAGAGAAGTACATGGGTATGTTGAGTTGGGCTCTTGTTAAAGGGGCCACTGGGTATATCGAGTTGGGCTTTTGTTTTCCTGCATGATGCTTCGTCTGGTGCAGAGAAGCACATGATTGTCCAACGTCATGCTGGAGTTGACGTGTTCAAGATGTTAAGGCACAGTGGGGCTGTTGTGTCCTTGGTCGCTCTCTTTTCCGTTGTGGGCAGTTTTCCACGAATTGGTGGAATTATCATCATATGCACAGTAGCACACAGGGACACACACTTCAGGGTATGAGCAAAATACTTTGCTGACGAGGAGCATCAAGGTACATGCATTATTATCGTTTTGCAAGCGTGAAAGATTTTTCCGAGATGCTGTGCTTTCATTGGTGAGATTGGTGGGGTCGGGTGCGGGGAAGCGCACACGTGAATTTGGGCAAGATGAGTGTCGAGGGTGAAATATTATTTGCAGGCGAGGGGGAAGCAAGGACTGCTGCCATGAGTTATGAATGGTTTGCAGCAGGCTGGAGCAAGGGGCGGGTGTAGAGTGGGAATCTATGATCGTATGGATGTGAACGTACATGGAGACGTAGTCTGGGGTGCACGGAAGGAGAGGGGTAGAGGGAGTGCTGAGGGGCCACTCAGTAACATCCTATGTCACTACTTTCTTCCCTCGAACACAACTCTGATTCATATCTGTATCTGGCGTGAAAGTTGTGTTCGGGAAATAAGGGTGTCAGCAATGAGGTTTTTGAGTCCGGGTACAGATGAAAGCGTGTAAGCCACTGTGTTCAAGGAAGGTGAAAAGTGGATGATGAACTCTGTAAAAGAAATAAAATGACGGGATAGACTTGCCCCCAGGAGTTGGGTTTTATTGATTCTGAGCTTGCTGTCTATTCTTATTGTCCTTTCCATGCAGGTATTGTCGAGATAATCCATCCCTGTTTCAGAGCGCTGACACCGCTTATGCCTTGGGTTATGCTGTAATTATGCTCAACACAGATCTTCACAATCCTTTGGTACGGTCTTGTTGAAATTTTGTCTCTGTCTGACTGTTTGATGCCTCGTGCCTGCTTTATCATCTTGTCTTCTGCTCCAACCAGACCACTCTTCCCTCTGAAGCCCCTGAAAGGAACAGTGAACAACTTGCTTTTGCTTGGAAGGCATGTCTTTTCTTCGTCACTGAAAATCGGGCCCTTTCCTCGTGTCTGATGACTGATTTTAGCTGTGGTCATCTACCAATGGAAAGTTAATCTTTCTGGAACCCGCGAGGAGGAGTATCGTACACCCAGTGTATCACATGGTAAAAGCATGTGTTTGCATGTTGTAACGAGCTGTTTCCTTGCAGCCAGGAAGCCTTAGTCACTTGTGTGAATGATGTGCCTCATGTATTGTTTTAGTATGGTTCGCCTCCATGGAATTGAGATGTCGGCCTCTGTCCATGTTGTAAAGGACCAATATGGAATCCCCATTTCTCTCTCTGGGGTATGTGTTTTGGTGGCTTCTATTTGCTCTCCTCTGCATGTTTGACCCTTATGCCCTATAGGCTGAGCAGTGGCCCAATCATACGTCTTTCTCTTCACAGCACAGCCTTGTTATCAATCATGAAGAGTATGTGGCACAGTTTTTTTTTTTCTCTCGAGGGGAGGGTGGGATGAAGCCAAGAAAGTGGCAGGAGAAAGGGAGGGGATTGAAACTGCACAGAGCGATAGCCCAGTTGTGTTTGGAAAGCCAGCTGATGGTGNGAGCGATAGCCCAGTTGTGTTTGGAAAGCCAGCTGATGGTGTTTGGACTTGTCCGGGCTATTCCTCCCAAGAGGCATGGCGATGGTTACCGGCATATGTTCTCCTCAGTGTGTCTCCCGTCGCCCTTCCCATTGGCTGTGTCCCAAAGCCCTTCCCAATGATCGTGTCATCATATGTTTCCCAGTGACTACGACGATGAAGTCTCAGGGCCCTTCCCAGTTGCTGTGTCTTGTTATCATCATATGTTTTCACATCGGGTGTCGTTGTTCTTCCCATAGCCGTTCCCAATGATAGCGTCATCATATGTTCTCAACAGCCCTGACCCACCCTTATGTGGCTGCAACCCTTGCAAGCATTTTGGGAAGTTAGGCCTTGTGCTCTTTTTACTTCTTGTTTTCATCGCCGCCTTGCTCTTCTCACACAAACCACCGTTCAGTCTCAGTATGGCAATGGAGTCGCTCTCGTGTATCTGTTTCATCCTATGACGGTTCCCCAAGCCATCAAGAATCTCCTCTCTTTATCTACATTCCTCTGCATTTCCCGTCTCTTTCTCCTCTGCTGCTTTGACCATCCTCTGTGTTTAAACATGGAAGGCAGAAGGGGCAATGGCATTGATGCCTCTCAGTTTCACCCTCCCTTATGCTCCACATTTCCTTGTTTCTCTCTACTCTGCTTCTATGACCATCCTTCGAGTTTTAACATGGAAGGTGCAAGGGGCAATAACACTGATGCATCTCCCTTTCACTCTCATGCCTGCCTCCTTGCAGTGAGCAATCGCGGTGCAGTAATGTCTTCTCTCCTTGTCCCCTTTTCCCTTCTTTTGGTGTGCAACATGGCTGTTGTAGAGGGTTATGACTCTGGTCTAATGTATGGTGTGTCTACCGATCCCCTCCCCTGTGTCTCATGTGATCTCTGGCCTTTGTTCCTCCTTTCTTCTCCCCCCATTTTTTTTCAGTCACTTCCTCCTTTGGCGTTATGTTCTCCCTCCATCTCCTCTGCAGGCCGGAATGAACCCAGCAACAATGAATCATGAATTGTCTCATCCTTCCATTTGCCTCTCCTCTCCTCCTCTGCCTGAGTCGCAACATTGACGATGAAACAAGTGACAATGAAGTCACTCGTTTGTGAACAATGTGGAGCATGGGCAACCAGATTCTTACGTTTCACCGTTTATGGAGTGAGGGTGAACCAACTCTCCAAATTTGTGACCTGTTCTCATGTCTACTTATGGTGTACCACATACTATCAGCTAAATTTGGCAACGGCATTTGTTCCCAGGCAGTGATAAAGACAACTGGGTGATTTTTTTTTCCTTTTATCTTGGAAGGATAATTTTAATTTTGCAGACTGTTTGTTGGGATAGTTCCCACTCCCGTCGTCTGGGCAGTTGCCATAAAATCATTCTGGCTGCCAGCCATTCTGTCGATAGCGTTGGAGGTCAGTCCTTGGGGGTGCTCCGGAGGGGGTTCTTCTTAGTGGCGGACCTCTCAGAGAGGAACAGGTGACGCTAAGGTCAGTGACCCGTTGATGCGTAGTAATACTACCAGCCGGCTCGGTATGAATCGGAGTTCTCTAATGACACTGAGGACTTCGCGACCATGCATCTTTTTATCTGCGAACATKTGGGACGTGAAAGAGAGGAACGGGTGACGCTAAGGTCAGTGACCCGTTGATGCGTAGTAATACTACCAGCCGGCTCGGTATGAATCGGAGTTCTCTAATGACACTGAGGACTTTGCAACCATGCATCTTTTTATCTGCGAACATGTGGGACATGAAAGAGAAGGGTGTAACTCTAGGCAGGATGTGTTGGAATTTGGAACATCTGTTGGACTTTGGAAAGAAAGGAGTGACAGAGTCCTTCGAGGCATCTGTTAAAACTTAAAACTAAAACTGGAACAATGCAGGGAAGACCAAGGATGACAAGCGCAAATTGAGGAATGGTAAAAAAAAAGATGGAAAACAGTCGGGGGGGTTGAAAGTGGAGAATGCGCAGTGACCCTTATTGATACTGAGCTTGTTTCATTACTCCATAATGCAGGTATGGCCGAAGATGACAAAGGCTGAGTTTGTGCGGATGTTCACGGCCACGGGTTCTGGGCAGGAGGAGGTTGAGGCCCCGCCTGTGGAGATGCTGGAGGTCAGATTTCAATGTTATTGCATGCCCATCTTGTCTCTGCTTGAAGTCTGATGCACGTGATGTGTGCACTCCTACTCGTCAACCTTTCATCGATGTTTACTTTCTATTAAATGTGAATGATCCTGCAGGGGACATATTCTGTCGCTTGCTATCAGGGACATATTACGCCGAAGAAGATTGCTTGTCCGCCGCTCATCCAGGTCACATTCTGTCATCTGTGTCAGTAATTCTTCTTGTATCTTGGTAAATTCGGTACGCTCTTTGTTGGGCATTTTGTTGATAATTTGGCATTTTGTCACATTCAGTTCATCCTCTGATCCAGTGTCTGTCTCAACCTCCAAAAGGGCATGTCCTGTGGACACCAATCATGACCAATGGCAGGGTTGCATAGCTGCCGACCGCCGACCCCATCCGCGGACTGTTTTGCAGCCGACCAGTAGGCCCGACCGGTCGGCGGTCTGCCGACCTGTCAGAAAACAGCCATCCACCAATTTTTTTCAGATCCGAGTTGGAAGCTGCACTGCGCTTGCTGAGTACAGCCCAATCCGCTGAGAAACTTTTGGGGATGGGGGGGTTGGGGCGGGGGCGTATAGGGGGATGTAGGGGCGTATACACTTTGGGAGCTGTTTGGGGGTGTTGGCGGGGTGTGGGGGGTGTTGGCGGGGTGTGTGGGCGTATTTGGGGTGGGTATGGGGGTGTTGGTGGGGTTATTAGGGGTTCTGGACCCCAAAAAAAAAATAAAAAATTATTTGTTGTTTTTTTTTGCGGGGTGTCGACGACCCCCCGACCGGTAGGTGCCGACCAGCCGACCGGTGGGCGGGTCGGCAACCGACCAGTCAAGGGTCGCCGATGGTTGGGGTGTGCAACACTGACCAATGGAGAATAAGTTAGAATAACTGTGTTATGGTTAACAACTTAAACCACTGGCATCCTGTTGGCCCTGGTGGATGGGAGCAAGCCCGGCCCATCGAAGAGCAGAACAAACGAGAGAAAAGTAAATAACAAAGATAAAGCCAAAGGCAGAGTTGTTGTCCCAGTGTTCACGTTGGAAAGGAATCTGGGTGGAGTAATGGATAGATCCATTCAGTGAAGTAGCCACCAAAAGCATCGGTTTTCCTCGTCTTTGGACAGGGAGGCCAGTTTTTCAGAAGCCCTTTGTCATTCGTGAAGTGCTCGAGGAGAGGGACAGATAGGTGCATTGGTGAATTAATGAATGTTCTGACAGTTCTGAACAGTGCCGCATAATATTCATTCTGAGATGTCCTCTTGTTCCTTTTTTTTCGTTTTCTTTTTGTTTTTTGTAAATGAGCAAACCGTCTTGTTGCTTTCTTTCCTGCCGTATAGGCAAAACGACCATGCTCACGGTGACCAACTTTGAATTAACATGGTTTCACCCTGATGCATAAGACAGAATGGACTTGCTCGAGGGAAAATATACATTCATTTTTTTCGCACTCTCCCTGATGCACTTCGTAATGCCTTCAGAGGGACAGACATGGCCATTTGTCATGGCCCTCTGTAGGCTTCAGGGTGGTGAGAAATGACCCTCGTCTCTCTCTCCTCGTTTGCTGTCTTTTTTTCTCTGTTTCCTTCACCGTCCTTCTCTTTCCTTCATTTTGTCATTTTTGCAGTGAGAAACCGTCATTTTGCTCAGTTCATTCTAGTCAGGTGTGGGATTCCGTGGGAGTGTCAGGCTCAGTTGAGGTTTCACACAAGATATGCCACCGGGGTGGACGAAGCCCACATCCAGTGGCAATTTGGTTTGGCAATGGAGGTTGCAGCAAGCTGCGGGTGGGTTTAAGAGTGGCTGTAGAGCGGTCACCGTCTGGAAGAAGTCGACTCAAATCCTGTTCCCGATGTTCCATCTAGTCCCAACAACAGAGTGTCTGGGGGATGTCACACATGTTAACTTAGAAAAAGGGAATAACTAGTTATGATACTGTCAGGTGTGTGGAGCCATTTTCTTGATCAATCCATTGCCCAACTCCGTTGAATGACCGTACGACCTTTAACTTGTAGTTGCCCAGAAAAGAAGTGGATTGACCAGCTTGCTCCGGATCAAATGAAATGTACATTTTCACATCCGACATGCTCTTGAGAATGATGTCTGTCCATCGTATCCTCCGAATGTGAAGTTATGTTGTGCTGCATTCACTTCACAGCGTAACGACTCTTGTCCAGTGGAATTCACAGAATTTGCAGCTGAAGAGCTTTTGATTCGGTGTTGTAATGATGGTGTAGTTTGGATTTTCTGGGAAAAACTTTGGACCAGTGATATTCTTGTAGCTGTCATGAACTCGTGTCCTTTTCTCAAACAATGGTCGTTTTCACAGGAACTCTATGATGTGATACTTGCTGACGAGTTGAAAATGAGGGATGATGCTTCGCCTGGTAGCGTCAAGAGTCGGGCGAAAGATGAGGAAAAGAGGTGCGTGCAAGTTGTTATTCCATCTATACTTCCCATGGAACTGATCGGGTTGGAGGTAAACCAAAGAGAGTTCCGAGGTGGTTTGAATGTTTTCTCTTGAAAAGGGAGTGGCAAGGCTAAAGTTTGAGCAATGTTCATAGCTCCGCCACTTCCGCAGCAAATGTGGTTCTGGCTATGGTAACTGGAGTGGACTCTTAAAACGTTGGCCAGTTGACAGCTGCTCCTTTTATTACTACTTCTCCAGAACCATTTTAATTAGGAAGGGAATCCCTCAAGCTTGGCTTGCTTTTATCATGGTTACTCCAGAGCATTCAGATAAATGGATTTTGAAAAGGCAGGGTAAATCCGATAGGACAAGTCACGAGCACACCAGCAGTTACTTTTGCTCACAGAGGGGATTGGATGGATCAAAATGCAGGCAGGGAGGCATGCGCACGAGAGAGAGAGAGAGAGAGAGAGAGACAGAGAGAGACAGAGAGAGACAGAGAGAGACAGAGAGAGACAGAGAGAGACAGAGAGAGACAGAGAGAGAGAGACAGAGACACAGAGAGAGAGAGAGAGAGAGAGAGAGAGAGAGAGAGAGAGNAGAGAGAGAGAGAGAGAGAGAGAGAGAGAGAGAGAGAGAGAGAGAGAGAGAGAGAGAGAGAGAGAGGATGGCGGCTTCATGGCCAGCCTCCAGAAAACGGGAAAGGCTTAACTGAGCAAACGTCAATGTCCTCTACCTTCTCAGGCTGGCAAGGCCAAACTCAGCGTGATTCAAGCCCGACCTTGATGGAAATTCTGATCGACATGTACGTGAGTATCCCTTAGCACGGCAAGGGGAAATGGCCCATCAGTCTGGCCTGATGATCGTACTGATGTTTGTTTATTGCAGGAAGACGATAGGGAATGCCTGCAGGCTCTCTTTTGGTGCTGCCATTTTGCAGGCTCAAAAGATGTTGGCCTGGTTCAGATGACTGCCGGGGAGCAAAAAAAACGCCTTGGGCATGCCATGGTTGAGATAAGTGCTGGAGACCAGTGTTGCATACCCAGACGGTCGACGGCCCTTGACTGGTCGGCACCTACCGGTCGGGATTCGTCAGCACCAGGCAAAAAAAAAAAAAAAAAAGTTTTTTATATTTTTTTTCAGTTTTTTAAACCCTGAATAACCCCACCAACACCCCCATACACCCCACCAACACCCCCATGCACCCCACCAATACCCCCGTATACCACCCCCCCACCCCCCCCACACCCCCATACACCCCACCAACACCCCCATGCACCCCACCAATACCCCCGTATACCACCCCTATACCCCCTATACACTCCTAAACCCCCCCTGTACCCCCCCGCCCCCCCAATCCCCAAAAGTTTCTCAGCGGATTTGGGCTGTACTCAGCAAGTACAGTACAGCCCCCCAAAAAATTCAGTGGATGCCACTGGATGGTTGTTTTCTGACTGGCCGGCAGACTGCCAATCGGTCGGCCCTACTGGTCGGCTGCAATACGGTTGGCGGTCGGGGTCGGCAGGTATGCAACCCTGCTGGGACCTAAAAAAATGCTTGGCTGATTCCTCCCCCTCCTCCCATCTCTGCCCCCTTGCAGTTGATCTGCTCTACCGTGTGAGCAGGGATCCGGCCGGACTGTCTCTGCAGCCCGCTGCGAACAGACCGGATGGCAGTCCGGCTTTAAAGATCTGTAACCATGGCTGTCAATTATACCCCCCAACCCTCGGTGCACTTAATGTGCTGACTTCTGGAGAGGGATCGTGCAGGTGGTCAGCACAGCCAACTCTGAATCGACCAGATGGCTGCCACGCCGGACAGATCGCAACCGAGGCTTTTGAGTGCTCTGCAGGGTTGCATCCCCGCCGACCGTATTGCACCGACCGATCGGGGCCGACCGGTCGGCGGTAGCCGACGGCTCAGAAAACAGTCTTCCTCTGATTTTTTTTTTCTTCTGACTTTGGGTCTGTACTGCGCTTGCTGAGTACAGCCCAAATCCGCTGAGAAACTTTGGTTTCGGCTTGGGGGGGGTTGACCCCGCCGACCGCCGACCGACCGATCGGCGGCAGCCGACGGCTCAGAAAACAGTCTTCCTCTGATTTTTTTTTTCTTCTGACTTCGGGTCTGTACTGCGCTTGCTGAGTACTGCCCAAATCCGCTGAGAAACTTTGGTTTCG
>BFEA01000125.1:1440422-1450771 GCA_003427395.1 Chara braunii
GGGGTTATTAGGGGTTCTGGATCCCAAAAAAAAAAAAAAAAAAAGTGTGGGGTGCCGACGATCCCCGACTGCTAGGTGCCGACCAGTCAAGGGCCGCCGACCGTCGGGGTGTGCAACCCTGGTGCTCTGACAATTTTGGACGGATCCAATAGACTTAAGTTTCTGCATTTGTTTTCATGTTGCTAACACTCATTTGGTGAGAACTTGCTTGGCTCTCTTTGCCAGCAATGCATGAAGGAATGCTAATAAATCTGCCACCATTTGAGAGCTCACAATTTCATTACGTTCTTCTGTTTGTTCTCTTCTTGTGATGCAGCCGAATTGTCAGCGTACTGAATCTAACTTTGCCAAGAAGAGCAAGTGTGGCAGATGCGAAAAAGGTATCGTGTATCTAGCTGCATCAGTGTTTGAGACGTTTTCCCTTGATCCTGTGCGGATGAGCAAGGAATGTGCTCCAGGCATGTGTGGGCTCACAACATGAAAGCGAGGTTCCTTGATATATTGGATATCATCTTGCTGTATCATCAAGAACGGCAGTTCGTGCGGGGAGTGTCGCATTGTGAATCAGTCGTCGCTAAATTTAACCTGTAGTCCTACTTGAATGGAAGGGCAGGTTTCTACTACTATTCCTATCCTCTTCAGAGCATTATGAACCACTTACTGTCTTCACCTGAATGCCTGGTCTTCATAGCTGTATTTGGGGCAATTTTAAGACCGGATGCAGCGATAATGACCGGCCGTTTTATTCGGGTGAAGATGGTAGTTATGTTACTACATTCCCATCCGCAAACATGGGACTTCTCACCAAACACACCTGACTACCAGATGAACTTTCGACTCACTCCTATCTCCCATATTCCATTCTGTCCTCCAGCCTCAACCAGGGTCATGGAAACTCTATTTTTCAATTGCTGGCCAACCTACCTAAATAGCGAACCTCCCTTGCAGGCACCGGTTATATCCTAGGAAGAGCGGAGGTGAATTAGAGTCTCTCTCAATTCAGGAGTAAGTCAGTCTTTTCGGTGTCAAGGGACATGACAATCAATCCAGCAGCTAGGAGTCGTATGCTCACTGAGAAACTTCTTCTGCCTTGGTGGCAGCTAATTTTAATGGATTGCAACTGGCAGGCTGCCAGCCCTTCCTTCAGCCGGTGTGTGTGAGCCCGGTCCCAGTGCCTGTCAGAGCCCGGTACCAGTGTCTGTCTGAGCCCGGTACCAGTGCCTGTCACTGGAATCTTCTTTCAGACTGATGGGTCCCTATAGAAATTGTATTGTGTCTGGTACTCTGTATTCGGCCTATAACCAAGGTTAGGCATGCCGAAGGTAGCAGTAGTACCTGAAGCTCAGGCCTTCTTAGGCCAAAGAAAATTGTGGACAAATCCTTTGTATTGCTGAGATAAGTCCCTGTCCAGGTTGATCATTGCTATGTAGTGATATGTTGCATGCTTAAAGATCTGATTCGTGTCTTCCAAGGTAGTGTAATCACGCTTGCTTGTTTTCAGGTATGAATGTTCATGTCTTCAGCAAGGGAAATTCCTTGAATTATGTTGATAACAAACGAGTCTCCAGAAGGTAAAATGAAGTTGGTGCTGATTTCGTGACAGATGACATTGTGTATGTTGTCCTTGGGTTTAAGGCAATGAACCTGTTTGTTGCTGAATGTTTTACCTTTCTGTGTGCAATGTGCAGGAGAGCGAAGAGATTGTGAGGCGGACGCAAGCTCTGTTTCGAAAAGGGAACGCAAAACGGGTATGCTCTTGAGAGTATTGAACATCGTTTGTTGCTTTCCATTCAGTTCTTAGTGAATCCGAAAACTTGTCTGGAAGTGGCTCATACTAAGAAAAACCATGAGCTATCGCAAGGGCCCCAAGCCTACATATATTCTCCTGCATTTTGCGCTTTTTTTCTTTAATCCGCTGTTAGAATCGTAAGTGAAGACTAACGGGCCTAGCTCAGTTGGTACACCCATGAACTGTTGAAATACAGACCCAAGTTGGAATCCAGACGCAGTCAGATTGACAAAATTACATATTAAAAAAGAAAGAAAAAAAGAATCGTAAATGAAGACCATATGTTGCATACTAGTGAAAGTGAACACAAGTATGATGCAGAACCCAGAACCGAGCAATACAATGCAGCGGAAGACTGATAAACATGGATATGAACTCACATCTGACTGGGACTAGACACAGACTCACAAACATACATTCGTCGGGTGAGACGGTCTCGCGCTCCAAACATGGAAGATGGCGCCAGGGCCTGTTTGAACCACACACGGACGAAATGTAGGGGGAAGAGACGAAGGCAGGAGAAGGGAGATGGCACCAACACAAATGTCACCGAAATAGTAATCCCGAAATGTCGAAGGTACAGAATCTCGAAATGTCGGAGATTATCTTGAAATGCCGAAGATACAGAATCTTGAAACGCCGCTGGTGTCAGATCTCCAAATAGCGGAAGACTGATAAACATGGATATGAACTCACATCTGAAGCGCTGTTCCTCGATGCCGCGGCGTCAAGTCTGTCCTGAACAGACCGGTGGCCGGTACTAAGTACCGGCAGTGGCCTGTTCGGCCTGGCTGCTAATGAAGCCACGCCGTGATCTGAACCGTCAAATCGATCTGCGGTTCAGATTGGACCCGCGGGGAAGTGGCAGCCTCAGTCTTCGGCCGCCAGGCCCAAACCAAAAACGTGTGGGCCGGTTTCCCGTTTAGGGCCTGCAGTTGCAGACCCGGGTCTAAATCCGGTTGCTGGAGGCCTAAGGCGGTCTTTCCAAAGGTCCGGCCTTTAACCCAGGCCGGACTGGCCCAGCATGGCCACGGTCTGGGACAACTTCCTAGACCTAGCCGTCGGGCCTAACAGGGCCCGTGTGGAATCCAGTATGTAACACCAGATAGCTAGTTCATTAAGATACCATGTTGCCAGTCATTAGGTCTGCTTGGAAAAGACTAAACGCTGCGAATGACCATCTGGTCACTCATCAGTTTTTAAGCAATGCAAGAAGAGACCAGAAGAGGACTACGTAGCCCGGACAACACTGCCTACACACGGCAACTTTAACGTTGTTGTTTTCTCCTCCATTTTTCTACCCTCCACCCACCCTTTGACTTTCTCTCCCAGCCATTCCGTGCATCATAGTCCTTTCCGGTGCAGGTGGAGCTGTGCCGTCTCTTCTTGTAATTTGGAAGTGTTTTGCGCCGGAATGTTTTTCAACGTATGAGCATGATGGCATGCTCATGGATGACTGCAGAGCTTACCAAATTTTTACTCATAAAGTGGCCATTCTCATCAGAGTTTATATTCTTTCTTTGTTCTGTTCTGACTGCGTTGTCTGCATTCGTGTGCAGGGAGTGTTCTACACAGCATCCCAGCCGGAGCTTGCACGTGCAATGGTGGAATCCGTGGGTTGGCCGCTCCTTGCTGCTTTCAGTGTGACCATGGAGGACAGTGAGGCGCAGTCGCGAGTTGCCCTTTGCATGGAAGGGGTACGATTGGGAATTCACTTGACAAAGGTCCTGGGAATGGAGACCATGCGATATGCATTTCTGACGTCCCTGATTAGGTATAGGTTTCAATCCTTCCCATCTTCACGCAGACTCTGAATGAGGCATACCTTCAGATGTGGTGGAAACTGTTGTGGTAGGCATGTTCAGTCTCGGTGTGGAAAATGCCGTGAACCAGGAGACGCATTTCATGAATGATGACTGAAAAAGTAGCACGAGAGGTTGTTGATAGGCACTATCCCAGGCCCATGTGGCCAGGCGGATCTGTGATACTTTCTGCCCAGGAGTTGCGAAAAGAGTTGCGGCGCATCGGTGGCTGTGAATATCCTAAGGCAAAACTAATGGTCCTCTTATGTCTCGATTTAGCATTCTACAGACCATCTACAACTGTCCTACAACTGTGCAGAACTCGATGGAAGTGCAACCAATGCGCTAGACATATTGTTAGGGGAAACAGAAGGGATAAAGGCCCAACCAGCGTTTTCAGTTTTAAGATTTGCTGCCTCATTCGGCATGGACCTATGCTTTGCACGAAACTTCCTGGATCAGTGTGAAGTTGTGATCGTTCAAAGGCCCTGCTGAACTCACCGTGACAGATTCTTGTTTATGCAGTGCCTCATTCGGTCATGTCCAGTGTGATTGAACAACGTAACGTGCCTTGAAAGCACCAGTACTTTTGACCCCTCCCTCGCCGAGCCAGGAAACACCCTGTACAAGAAAAAAAAAAACGAAATGGCGCAACTCTCTTTTTGGATGGCGCCGCTAGCCATTTTGCTCAGGTAGCTGACCCCGGAAATGCAATGTTCTTTATGAAAGCAGCTTACTATGTGATTATGATTGAAGCTAGGTCAAGCTGGTCCAAGGAGCGGCGGCCTGCTGTCTGCTGCTCTTTAAATGCTTTGGCTCGTCTTTTATCTTGTATCTCTGAGATGTCAGACATGCATGCCTACGACGATGCTGTTTGCTCTCTCCATTGTTCTTCGCACCAAATCCCTAAATATATTGTTTGTCTTTCAGGTTCACTTTTCTCCATGCACCTAAGGAGATGCGGACGAAGAATGTTGAAGCCTTGCGAAGTCTACTTTCCATGGCCGGTGCTGAGGTAAGGCAGGAAACTACGTTGATGAGCTGTGTGTTTGGAAATTGACGTCTCTGTCATTTGAGCCTCATGATATCATGTTGCCTTCACCATATATTCACAGTACACAGAGTATATTATAAAAAAACCGTCTCTTTTGAAGTTTTGATTCATTGTGCGTTTTTGTTTTGTTGCATTTTCCTGTTTTGTGGCATTGTTTTGTTGCCTTCTTATTCTTTCGCCTTTATCACCTTTTCCTATTATGTCGTTTTGTCGCCTCTTCCGTTTGTATCTCCTTTACGTTTTCTTTTTCTTTTTTTTTTTCTTTTTTTTTCTTTTCCCTTTTTTTTTTTATGGTCCGATGGACCACGGATCAGATATTAAACTGATCAGAACAGATACTACTACACTTGATCTTAGCCAAAAGGCCGAGAAAGGTATCTCCTTTTCGTTTTCTCTTTTTGTCCCCTTCTTTTTTTTCCCCATAAACTGGCATTTTATTAATACATTGAAAATTTGAAATTCAAGGCCGCGGACCTCAATTCCACCCGAAGTGCAATGAACCTCCTAGTTCAACAGCAATGAGTGCAACATATACACACCACGTGCATGTATGAGTTCACACGTAATTCACACTGGAGACCAGAGAGATGAAGACCAGATAGCGCAGCTTATCTTTTCCAGAAAGTATTACAAGAGCAATAAGAGTTCAAGTCACCAGCGCTCATCAGCACATGATAATAGGTAGCCAATAATCAGCATAAACTCTCAGGTAAGTATCTCTTCCCCTCTGCTCTTCCCTCTTATGTTTCTCTCCACCTTGCTGGTCTTCTCCCTAGCTATGACCTCGCTGTGTCTTCTCTCCCTACATGCATTCACACTCACTATCTACTACTTCATGGATCTACTCTGAATACACCCACTGTCAACCCTACTAACCCCTCTGGAGTCTGCTACTAACAACTAGCACTAACACTTCTGCACTGGCGCAACTATGGCTGCCTTCTCCCTGCCAGCGCCTATCTTCCTCTCTCTCCCTCGCTTAGCGCAGCACTCTGGCCTCAGCGCTCTGCCCCTCACTTCAGCGCACAAGTGCACCAGCACTTCCACATTTCTTGCGAATGAGCAATCTGCCCGAATGTGAGGCTGGCCAGTCCTTTTGTAGTCTTGGTTTGCACTTCAACTCGTGCCAGGGTCCTGTCTGGTTCCGGTACCATATCCCCACGGCCTGTCTGCTACCGAATGTCAAGGCCTGGAACCTTCCCGAATTTCCATTGGACTGCTGCTGCCTCGGCCCTTGAGTCACGAGTTTTCACTTGTGAACATGACTTTTGACTGTGGACAGTGTCTCTTGCCTGTGGGTCACGACTTTTGCCTGTGATACTACCTTTTACTCGTGGGATGTCTCTTCAATGTGACTTTTCATTAGGAAACGTGACTCCTGTTTTAAGACATGACTCTTGCTTGGTGAATCTGCCTTTTCACTCGTGGAATGTGACTCTTCTGAATGGCTTTTATTATGAGACGTGACTCTTGTCCCTGAGGCGTGACTGTTTGCTGGGTGCCAGTTCGACCAGACTGCTGAGGTACCCGATTGTGACTTTTCTGAGTTTGACGAACTCGGCCTTTTCTTGGCCTGGGCATCTGACCCTGAGATCCGAATTTGGGGTCTGAATCGTGGAAAGCCTTTCAGAAGTTATCCTGGGAGCACTAGCCAGTTTTTTTTTTTTTTTAAGCATTAACCAATTTTGCGTATGACAAATCCCCAGAAAGTGAAGTAAGAAGAATCACGAGACGGCTGACCAGGTTGATGCTACCTCTGCTTCCCACATGCCTCCTCCTCTCTCAAGCTATTCTAGCTGTCGGTTATCCTTGAAGCTCTAGAGTAGCAAGGCTGTTTTTTTTTCCCTTTTCGCTTGAGAAGTTTTGTCCCCGACTCTAAAAATGAGCTTCACCCAAGACCAGAGGTCGCCAAACAAATTTTTCCTCCCACCCATATCCGACCCAATCCAAGCCTTCATATATCATGTGTACCCGCACCCAGTGCCACCCACGTCATTTTTTTTTTTTTACCCAGACCCACCCCACCCGAGCTAATTAATTTTTTTTTGTACCCGTGCCCAGCCACACCAAGCATCTGCAGTAGAATCCTTACCCCTACCCAGCGACACCCAGGCCTAAATTTTCTCCACCCGCATCCGGCCGCACCCACGACCAATTTTCATCCACCCATGCCCGGCCGTACCCATGCCCAAAGTTTACGACCCACCATGCACTTCTTTTTTTCCCCGATTTCAAACTTAGGTCTATGCATGTTAGAAATTCACTTCCATCTTCAAACCACCGCACTCGCGACAACTTTGTTTTCAATAATTCGATAAGACATTCAAAAGCTTGAACTTTGAAGTAACATTCAGAAGCGGAACTAAGGGCGCACTCACACCAGCACTATCTTAAATGTATCTGACGGCATTTACGGCAGGACCTGTATGCATCTGGCCGCAGATCCGTCCAGAAATGAGTAAAAAAGTGCTAGTGTGAGACTGTGAGTATGCCCTAAGGAGGGAAAATTAAACGGCAGAAGAAAATGAAGAAAGCGCACAGAGCTAGGAAGAAGGGAAAGCCGAAGAAAGAAAAGACACTGAGAAGAAAAACGCGACAACAACGGAGCGAGGTGAGTGTTCGAAGGCAAAGCAGTGGGGGAGGAACAACTATGTCAACGAGGACGACGTGATGAGAAACACAAATGACATAGCGGCAGGTTTAAAGGAATGGGATGCAGGCGCCATTGGTCGGAGTCCATAGCGAACCGGTGGTTTGAGGTTCGACTTTCTGGTTCATAATGTTGAGATGCGTGATGAACACAAGAACCCTGTGGAGAACCGGTATAAGGTCTCGCAGCAAAGCGCTCCAGGGAGGGGATCATTGATTACTGGCACTGCGTACTCTCTCTCTCTCTCTCTCTCTCTCTCTCNGAACCGGTATAAGGTCTCGCAGCAAAGCGCTCCAGGGAGGGGATCATTGATTACTGGCACTGCGTACTCTCTCTCTCTCTCTCTCTCTCTCTCTCTCTCTCTCTCTCTCTCTCTCTCTCTCTCTCTCTCCGCGAAGTGCTGCAAGCTCGTCGCACCGCTGTTGCAAGCTTGCCGCTGTGCCAAGCTCGTCGCTCACCGTCGTTGCAAGCTTGCTGCTGTGCCAGCATAGCCACGCGCCACCACGCTCGCCTTGCTGTAGCTGTTGCTGCTGCTCGCCCTAACGCTTGCATAGCGCACCTCCTTGCTCGCTCGCTGCCGCCAGAGTCCCGAATGACAGTGGAGAAACCCAACTGGCACCCGTCTTTTACAGGTTGGGCGGGCTCACTCCACTACTTACCAAATGTGTGAAATGGGAATGAATAATGTGTTACTTCATGGGAAGATTCATAGCCTTTTTTTTTGGTCTTTTAGACCAAAAAAAAAAGACTCTGAATCTTCTCATGAAGTAACGCAAGATTCATTCCCATTTTACACATTTGGTGAGTAGTGGACTGAGGCCCTTTGGTCTGCGGCTTTGCACGTCCCACTACAGGTGAAAAAGAGCAACAGTAGGAAAATAAAACGCGGGGGCCTATTTCTTTCTAATAGGACCCCAATACCTGTCATATTGCTGGTGAAAAGGGCCCACCCTAAATTAATATTGCGGCCTTGCCCTAACACTACCTGCTACCTACAAGGCTAGTACCTATACTAGTTTTATGGCCTACAAGCTTCGGGTCACCCGGGACAAACCTCCACCCAGCCGTACCCAGCCAGGGAATCGAGACTACCACCCCGCCCAGCCATGCCCCCTTGAAACTTTCTCACCCTGCCCAATTCCACCCGCCATATTCTCACACATATTCACACCCACCCGGACCAATGCATACCCTTCGGAGGCATACCCGCACCCCATCCAAAACTGCCGGTTACGGCTGGGTACGGTCGGGTACGGTCACGGCCACCCGTTGGCAACCTCTGCCCAAGACTCTACCGTGCTACAGACGACCCTGCGGGAGGTTCCCTTGAATTCAGGATATTCAAAATAATATGGCGGGTAGGCCAGTTGTGGTTCAAGCAGTTGTTGGGGATCACGAGCAAGCCAGTGGATGAAATAACGAGTTTTGTGGGATGCACTTCCAGGATGAACTGCAGTATAAACTTATCAGGATGTGTTACTGATTTGTAGTTGAGTTTTCATTTGAGACCATGAATGAGAAAGCCCCTGGATGAAATAGGTTGTTCTTCCTATCTGCATGTTTGTGTGAGGTTTAAGGACATTGAAGGTGGTGATGAAAACATTTAAAACATATATAGCACGCATGTGCAGTCTCATCATCGGGTGGCAAGTTCCATCAATGCGTTTTCTTGTTCGGGTCATGGAGTGCTGTCTTTTTGCTCCGTTGTTTTGTCTTGTGGGGTAAGTTTTCTCTTACCAATTCCATAAGGACATTGAAGGTGGTGATGAAAACATTTATAAAACATTTAAAACGTATATTGCTTAATGAGCCTGCATGTGCGGTCACATCTTCGGCTTGGGCAAGTCCAGTAAATGCTTTTACTTGCTCCGATCACGGAGTGCTGTCTGTGTGCTCCGTAGTTTTATGTTGCGCTGTAAGTTGTCTTTTACCAATTCCATCAAGCCATTGGGCGTCGCTCCACTACTGTCGACATGCACAAAAGACAAAAAGCATGGCGGTGTATTTTCTCTGACCATCGTGAATGCTGTGTTTTTTCCTGTTATGCTTGTGTGTCTCTCAGCCGGATGCCTTACAAGACGCATGGAATGCAGTACTAGAGTGAGTGTTTACGGAACCTGTTGCCCTTTTTTTTCACACTTCATCACCCTCTCTCCATAAATCCCTGGTGCTTGTCAGCCGGATTATTCAATCCCTTCACACCCTGGGCAGATCCCCCTCGAGAAGGAACAGAAAGAAACAGAGGAATGACCAGTTTGAGGTTTTTCACCAAGAACTGGCAAGAAGGCATTTTGTGGTTGACGCTTGTGTTTCACAGTATGGGCTGTGCAGTGTACAGTTGTTCAGAAAACAGAATAGGAAAGTGGGCAATATAGGGGAACTGATACCTGAATGGCAGTCTTCAACTTGGTTTTCTGGGGGACTAGTCATCTCCGAAGCTACCTGAATTAAGTTTTAAGGAAGGACTTTTTAATTGGAGGCACTGTGGAAGCGTATGCATTGCCAAACGATTGTGCTGCTTCTGCTGCAAGAAGATCATCCTTGCATTATGCAAATGTCAACTCATTTTTCGGGAAGCAAATAAATGTGACAGCGGCAGTGGCATGAAATTTGAGGTGCCTCTCGTGTGGCTGAATGGAACGTTTCGAGTCCAGAAAGATAGAATTATCTTAAGGGTTAGCTCTCAAGAAAAAAACAAGGGAAGTCCATTGTCACCAAATGAGTGTGCGAGTGTTTCCTAGAAAGACATTGTATTTCTTGGTGCTCACCAAATGGAGCAAGGGATTTAGAAAACGGTAGTGGAAAGACTTCTGTTCTATTGCTTGAATCAACTGTCTTTTGTGACGTGGCTGCTGACACAACACTGTGCTCCCTGGGCCTTGTCACAGGTGTGTATCAAGACTCGAGCATATCACCAGCAGCCCATCAATGACAGGGGCATTGATGGTGACTGCTCCTCAAGTTGTTAGGGAAGGTCTTATTGGAACCCTCAAGGAATTGGCTGGAGAGGTGAGTGGGACAATGGAAACCGAGTCAATCATCATCATGCCTGTG
>BFEA01000125.1:1456341-1469700 GCA_003427395.1 Chara braunii
TCGATGGACTTGTGCGTATGACCGTCTGCCAGGGTGACTTGCGTAGGCTGGGACTTCCTCCGGACACGTGGGCCAAGGCCGGCGCGTACCATGAACTTCTGCAGACAGGGGGTTTATGGCTGCTCCGTTTTGTGACAGACATGCCCATGTGGGTGAACACACCTTACCCGTTGCAGGGACCCTTTGCGAATGCATGAGTGAATGAGGGTTCAGATTCAGGCGTAGTAACTACACTAGAGCCTAGAAGTGCATCTCTGTCTGTGCTTAGTGTCCGCTCAACTTCTGAGAACAGGGGGGTCATCACCGCTCTTTGCTGGTGGACATGTCCGTGCGGGCGTCAGCACCTTGCCTTTCACAAGCGGCACGTTTGTGCTTGCAGAGTAAATATGCTAGAAGTGTATGTTTCTGCTTTGGATCATCACAGCATTGATGTGCGGCGGGGGTTCGTATAAGTGCACCTTTGTGGATGTGTTCGGGTCATCACTATGTGATTCTTATTCATGCTCTATGACAAACCTTTCGGCATTCAGAAAGCTGGAAGAGCATTTTGGGTCCATGGCATTGTTTTCTGGATCTTGTAACTCTTGTTCTTGTTTGATGGATGGCAGTAAGAAGAGGACCACTATCTGAGCCCATGGTGTTATTCGTTCTGTTTTCTATTCACTGCTTGCAGCCCTCCGAAAGGATATTTGTGAGTAGTGTGAAACTTCCAAGTGATTCTATTGTGGAGTTCTTCAATGCCCTTTGTGGGGTATCTGCTGAGGTATGCACTCTTCGACAAAGTGTTTCCCTTGTTCACGAAGCTGCGCTAATATCTCTTGATGCCTTCTTGTCACAATCACTCACTCAGGAGAAGACTTGGAAACGATGCGCAAAACACCATGAACAAATCAATGCTGGCAAGAAGTTCCTTTATGGATGAGTTTTGGAACATGCAGAGGGCTGAGAAGTACATTATGTGTCATACAATGTAAAGCCAGTTTGAAAATAAAAAAGATGTTGCTGCTGGCCATGATTTATCTCTGCAGGCGTGGGTCGATGCCGAGTGGATGATTTCCGGGTCGGGTACAGTTGTGATCTTTTTTGGGTTCCTGGGTGGGTTGGGGCCGGGTTGGAATATCTGAAAAAAACAACTCTGGGTTGGAGAAATTTACGAAATGTGGGTCTGGATTGGGTGTAGTTGGAAGATGTTTGTGGTATTTTATCTGTATAGTAACAAACTGTTTGGTTGTAGAATTCCACTAGAACTCCTCATTCCACTAGAACTCCTCATTCCACTAGAACTCCACACACGAGGCTTGTTCTAACCATTGAATGAGTTCTAATGGAATGAATGGTCTATCCGAAGACCAGGTCTCCCTCTTCTTGTTGTTGTCGATAAAAGATGTATTGGATGTGTGGAGAGAGAGAACCTGCTATGGCAGGGTTGTAGTCAGGCATTGGCTGACTCAGGTGGGAAGGGCCTGTGTTTCCCATGCCAGTCTGGGAGCGGCATGCACACACTGACGTTGATCCAACACCTTTTTGCGTTGCCGCTTGGGTCGTGCAGGAATTAAAAATGAATCCTCCAAGAGTGTACAGTCTTCAGAAATTGGTGGAGATCAGCTACTATAATATGTCTCGTATTCGTTTGGTGAGTGTGTGACACTGTGTGTGTGTGTGTTTGTCAGCTTTAAATAGACTTTAATAAAGCAAATGAATTTCCTGTGACCAAGTGCTCCTGTAGAGTATGACTCACAACCATGCAGGGTAGACAAGCAACTGAGACAGGATGGTTTTTGTGGTGCCCAGTGATCCTTCCCTGCTACCAGAATAACCCCCTGTCAATCCCCTCTTACACAGTGATGCTCATGTGGGCATTCTACAGAACTTCTCTCTCAGGTCATAGAGGACTACATGACAGATTTGTCGATATTCATCCAGCGGACCAGCTGCATGGATTCTGCCTCTGTTGTTGCAAACCAGTCAAATTTCAATATGGTAGTGGCTATTCCTTGATGTGAACCAACGCTATTGGCTTTTCCTTGATGCAAAGTTGCGAACCTATGGTATCGGCTATTCCTTGATGTGAACCTGTGGTATTGGCTATTCCTTGATGCGAACCTCTGGGATTGGCTATTGTTTGATGCAAACCTCCGCTGTTATTTTACAATTTCGTAACATACCTTTTGTAATGAATGTCATTGAATGAGGAATTAATTATGAGGTTGCTGGGGGACAGCTGGGATGGTTTAATTCTCATGATTCAAGTAAACAAGCTAGAAAACAAAAAGGATCACAGATGTGAAGTTACGAGCATGTCTGTCAGACGGGAGCAGCTGGGCTGGCCTGATTTTCACTGCAAGTCACATAACTTGCCGAGCCCTTTGCTGGGGCTGTAGGCAGGTTCACAGCCTGCTCAACGAGCCAGCCAAATCCAAGGTGGCTGTGGGCAGTTCACACAACTTCACAGCCTGCACAGTGAACCAGCAAAATCCCTGCTTGAATTCCAAGGTCCATGAATGAATGATACAAATTGTGTGGTGGTTGCAAATGTTGGCCATGTTCGGGTTAGAATCAACCAGACTGCTGTGCTGCTTACCCCTCCCGCCTGGTCATCCGACCACCCATCCTCCTGCTCCTGCTGCTGCTGCTGCTGCTGCTGCTGCTCCTGCCGTTGCTCTGTCTCCTGTCATTGCTCTTTCTCCTGTCGTTGCTGTTTCCGCCTGGTCATCCGACCGCCGATCCACCTGTCGTTGCTCTTTCTCCTGCTGCTTCTGCTGCTGCTGCTCCTGCTCCTCGTTCCTGTCATCATCATGGTTAACAACCGAAGCCTCTTCTGGAAGATGAATATCCGTGTGACACAATCTCATCACACCCATCAAACTGCCTGCCCACTGCTGAAGTAACCATTTATTGTATTATGTGACTTTTGTCTATAAATCACAATGACAGGGACAAGAAACAGTGCAGTGACGTAAATAGCAATTTGGATGTTGATGGGTTTGCTGGATTGTTTCCTTATTGACAAGAGCCGTTTTTTTTTTCTCTATGGTGCAGGTTTGGGCTCGCATTTGGGCAGTTTTATCCTCACATTTTGTCACAGCAGGTGGACACCCCGATCTGAAGATTTCCATGTATGCTATCGATTCTCTTCGTCAGGTACTGGGGAATATTCTACTCAAGATCATTTGGTTGATGGATTGTTCTGTGTCTTTCTTCTTCGCCTTTTTTTCTTCTCTTTTTTTTTTTGGTTAAAGCTCCTTGTTTATTAAAATTGGAAAGGAGGTGCCGGCCACCCCACATAAAGGATGGGTCTGGGAGCATTGCCCAGTGTTATGCTTTTGACGGGCCCCTGCACGGACCCGGAAGAGGTAACCACCATGGGTTCTAGGCTTCCTTTTGCGGCTCTTAAACCCTAAACCCTATCCTTCCCTACTTGCTCGATACTTTGTACTCTTATCCTGCTTCCTCTTAATCCCCTTACAAGTCAGGTTCCCAGCCGCAGAAAACGTCCCCGTCTGGCAGAGACGGCGGCCCGTACGCCCTACGGTGTGAAACCCGGGATACTCTGGGGTAGCTCACAGGGGGCGAGTGGAGTCATGTTTCGGCTAGACAGTCGATCCACGGATTCACCCATCCATTGTCTGTGACTGGCTTGTCCCTCTACTTGAGCATCTCAGGATTGTTGTCCCATCCATGGTGCTCCCTGCTCCTGCCCGACCAACTGGGGCAGAGCATGTTCCCCTGCAGGGTGCCTATTCGCGCGTTCCCAAGTAGACCGCCGGCAAACTTCTGCCGAATCCGAGGTGCTTTAACCGGATATCTCGCCATCTGCTGTCTGGCGCGTCTCCAGGCTTCCAAGTACTCTGCTTCCACCAAGGCCAAGAAGTGGTTCCATGCCTTCTGCACTGGCTGTCGTTCTCCTTGCATGGTCGCCATGCGACGCCTTTTCCAGATTGTCCACAGAGCGAGGGGACGCACTCTTTGAAACAGTGCACTTTGATATGCCTCGCTTCCCCCTCTCCCTTGTGTGGGCAGGAGAATTTGGGGCGCTTTCGCTGGGAAAGAAGTATCAGTGAGGATGTGCCACCATGCAACCACCCTCTACCACATTTGCTCCGCCTCCGGGCAAGTGAGCAAGCAGTGTGTCATGTCCCCCACGTGACCAGTGTTGCACACACAGGTCGGACTGGGCTGCCCTGTTTTGATCAGCCCTGCGTTCGCTGAGCCACTGCTTGACGGGGGCAATCAGCCATTGCATGCTGCGCACTCGAGTGCTCCGTTTCACAAGGATAGCCGTCCGTGGCACGGCCTGCTGTGCGTCTAGATGAATGCCCACATGCTTACTCCACCTAGTGGCGATGATGTCTGTCAGGGGCGTTGGGCTATTTCTTAACTCATATCCCAGCTTGGTGGGATTGTTCTGTTTCTTGAATTCTTTTGCAAGACATATCTTCCCTTTCGTTGAATGCACAGTTTTCCGATGGATATTCCAAAGCCTGAAGCAAAATAAGCAAGCTCTGTCTTCTTTCTCTTCCCCGGTCGACCATGCGGAGTGAGCTCAGACGCCTGACGTTGACAGGAGTGAGTGGGGGTAATTGCCACTCTTTCAACAGATATGCATTTTGAAGATGAAAGGGGAAGGAGTTCCCCTTAGTTCAGATGACTTCAACGCAGAGTATCAAAGAGAGAAACGAGGAGGAGAATGAGACATGAACATTGCTTTTTCTTGAGGTGTGTGGACTCAGAAGGAGGAAAGGCAGGAGGATGGTGAAGAGGATGAGAGGTAAAAGGATGAGAGGGGGCGAACACATGGGCAGAGAATATGAAGTCACATGGAATAGGAGATAGAGCAGATAAAAGCAAGGAGGTGAGGAAAAAGGATGAGGGGTGGGGAACAAATGGGCAGAGAACATGAACTCACATGGAAGAGGAGATAGAGCAGATAAAAAGCAAGGAGGTGAGGAAAGAGGATGAGGAGGAAGACAGGACACACAGTCGAGAATGCATTCTCGAAAAGCAGCGCTATGCAACTCGGGGATGAGCAATTCCAAAAGATACTTCGATTTACCATGACCAGGTTTATCTCGTAAAACTTTAGTGAACTCTGTTTGCAATCTTCTTGGGGCGTGAAGATGAATAAGAGCTAACGTGGCTTTGAAGTTTGAACGCACGAAATACTGTTAGGTTACCAATTTCATAAAGCAGAATCACTCACTGGCACACTAAATTTCTGTGTCTTCTGTAACAGTTCTTTTTGCAGGGTGTTAGCTCGACGACCCTTGATTGTTTTTGCTAATCAGTTCTCTAACTTCTCTCTGTTTTGTTCTCCCTCTCTACCACAAATGTCTACAGCTTGCTATCAAGTATTTGGAGCGTGCAGAGCTGGCAAACTTCACTTTTCAGGTGAGAAGACGAGTTCAATACCTGATGTTCACTGTTGGCTCACTGAGAAGAGCAATCTTCCCTGAAAAGTGGAAACCTTTCACGGAGTTCCATCCTTTTTGGGTTTATGACCATCTGTCCGATTGTCCCCTTTCAACTGCTCAGTTTGCTGACAGAGTGCGGGCAGGTTGGCTCCCTTTGGTGTGTTTTGAACTTCGTTGTGCTTATTTGCTGTACCATCTGAATGGACTCATCCTGACAGCTTGGAAATCACACTCCCAACACCGCAGATGCAAGGAAAATGAGCAATAGCGAGATGACAATGTTCAGAATGCACAGTCACATTGAAGGCCAGATAGTATCACAGTGTCCAGAAAGCAGAAATGCACCAATATAACACCAATGAAGAATCGTAACACTGAAAACCAATGTCAATGAGAGCKTGCTCTCGACACCACCAACATGAGTGTGCAGGCCCTATCTCCCTACTTGGCGCTCGGCGCCCAGCCTACTTCCTATACAGCTACAGTCTGCCTACTAATTGACAATGCAACTGTTGACGTCAGCAGCCCACGAAGTACGTGAAGATGTCGCCCAATGCAGACCATCGCCAATACAGGTATGTGCCCTCACATCATCATCATCATCATCCTTCTCTCTCTCTCCTGACTTACTCTCACGTCTTCCCTCTGCGCAACCAAAGACCACCCCTGCGCCTCACTGTAGTCCAAGAGCATCCAGCTATGGTGGCAGGGCTATGGCGCTGCCCTCAGCAGCGCCCTGCTCCCTGCACGACCGCACGCGCTAGCACCTTGCCTCTCAGCGCCAGCAGCAGCCCATGAGATTCCGCTCCAGCAACGCTGCCGCCAGCATGGAAGTGATGAATGAGGCTCCAGGCAGCGAGCTCTTTCCTATTTGGAAAGAGCTTGCCTGCCTTTGCAGCCTGGCTGGCCGGGGCTTGGGCCCAGAAGCTTCCGGTAGGGCCCAGGATGCTGCGCCTCTGTTGCAGCTACTGGGCCTCATTTGGTTGGGCCTCCCAACTGTTTGTGTATGCGCCTGCGATTCTCGTCCAGGGCCTGCATCATTTCGGAAAGGCCTGGAAGGCCGTGGAAAGTCTCGCTGCTCGGCCTGTGTTTCCCCCAACCAACTGGGGCGACGAAACTGCCTGGACCCCAAATACGAAATTGATAGCTTAGGGCCTTTCGTGATTTGTTAGGCCCGCCTTCACTTAGGGCGAGCACATCTGCAGCAAGAGGCCCCTTAGGCCTGCCGAGGACCCAGATCCTCGCATTCCCCCCTCCTTTTCTTCGATAGTCCTCTGTGAAGTCTTTTAATCTGCAGGCATCTTCCCCTTGAGTTCTCTTTCATAGCCTGCAATAACTTGAAGTGCTGTTCGCATGAGTTCTTCTCTGGTGAACCACCAATCTTTGCTGGGATCCAGATGATGCCTGAATCTGACACGGTGTTGCATTCTTGGTTTAGGAGGGAGGCTCTGCCCGGCGGTTTAGGTACTGGCATCACTCGATGCTCCACAATTCTGTTGATGTCAACTTCACAATCCATGGTTGGGGGCAGCATTGACCGTCTGGAAGGAAACTGTGCAGTTTCTGCGAAAGGTGCCAGCTTTGAGGCGTGAAAAACTGGGTGTGTGTGTAAGTGAGGTGGGATGTGAATCACATAGGAAGGTCCGTCTATTTGATCCCCGACTATGTCTAGGACCTCTCAAGGACCAAAGTACTGTGGCATCAGTTTGCGAGATATGCCCAGCTCTTGACCCAGTTCAGATGATTTGACCCAGATTCTGTCACTTACCTGAAAATTAGAGGGCCATCTATGCTTATTCTCAGATGCAATCATAGCACCCTGAGTTTTCCTTATATGCTTGACGGCTTGCTGCAGCATCTGGTCGTACTTGACAGCGAACTCTATGCTGCCAGGTGCTGCAGTGGACTGTCTTTCTGGTAGCAGAAAGTCAAGTGCAGTCTTGGGCTTTCAACCAAGGTGCACTTGCTTGGGAGTCATACCAGTAGTACTGTGCACAGTATTGTTGTACAGGCTGGCGACAAGAGGTAACTTCTCATCCCAGTGGTCTTGACTTGGCTTAATATAATGCGGAAGCAGGTGCTGTACTACTCGGTTCATTTGTTCTGCCTGGCCATTTCACTCAGGGTGGTTCCCTGACGTCATTTGTAGCTTGGTGCCCATCTGCTCAGCTGTTGACTGCCACAGCTCGCTGGTAAATCTTACATCCTTATTGCTTACTATCAATGTAGGGAGTCCAAAATCCCGAACCCAGTTATACAGAAACAGTTTGATGATATAGTCCGTTTTAGCAGTCTCTAGCATATCGATAAGTCTTTTATACTTGGAAAAGTGGTCCACTATAACGAAGATATGTCTCTTGTTTGTCCTGCTGGTCACAAGAGTATCCATGAAGTCAATGGACACACTCTGACCAGGACTTTCAGGAATCAGCAAGTGCTTGAGAAGCCCTAGCGGAGTCTGAGTCCTAGGTTTGGCCCGTTGACAAACCTGGCAGGTTTCTACGTACCTTTTCGCATCCTGCATCATAGAGGGGCCACCAAAATCTCTGCACTAAGATAGCTGAAGTCTTCTTATAACCAAAATGACCAGTTCCATCATGACATTCTCCTGAAAATAAACTACGCAAAGACTCTCTATTCGGAACACACGGTCTTTTATTCCTTGCCTTCGAAAGAAACAGTAAGCCATCTACCGTCGTAAATTCGTCGGAGGTTACCTTATCCTTCGCTTGAAATCTATGAATGATCTCAGACATGACTGGATCTTGCTGATAGGCCTCCACCAATGATCGAGT
The DNA here is from genome assembly GCA_003427395.1 of Chara braunii. NCBI lineage: Eukaryota > Viridiplantae > Streptophyta > Charophyceae > Charales > Characeae > Chara > Chara braunii. The sequence goes on from BFEA01000125.1 coordinate 1,464,548, forward strand.
TAGATTGTTAGATATGCCAAATGCAGTCACTAGTGCGCCCAGATAGTCTGCCCGACGTGATAGTGCATCAGCTATTTTGTTGTACTCTCCCTTGATTGGATCAAGTTGATAGTCATACATGTCTATCATTTGAACCCACTGCTTGAGTTCGTCAGAAAGTACAGGCTGTGTCTTGACCCAGCGCAAGGTCTAATGGTCAGATCTCACATAGAAGAATCTGCCTAGGATATAGTGTCTCCAGTGGACCAGCACTCGGAACGGGGCATAGAGCTCACGCTCGTGAGTAGATCTGGCTAGTTTCTGAGATGGCATCTTTTTACTCATATGCTCGATTGGTCTCAACTTTGGCCCCTCCTTTTGCGCAAGGACCGCGCCTATGCCATATTGGCTGGCGTCTGTGGTCACAACAAATGGCTTATCAAAATCCAGAAGTTTGAGGACCTCATGGTGTGTCAGAGCATACTTCAATTTCTTGAAGTTTGCCTCACACTCTTCAGTTCACTCCCAAGGGGTGTTAAGTCGAGTTAGATCTGTTAAACCGCCAGTACCTTTGTAGGGACTGTGCCGAACCAGTCCGCGGCCAGTTACCGAGGCTGTGTTGGGGTTGCCATAAAAAAAAAAAAAGTCGAGGGAAGGGTGGACGCTCCCATTGGCAGCAGACCAGTAGTTGGACGGAATGTGCATGAAACGCAAGCATGGCGAGAAAAAAAAAAAAAAAAAAAAAAAAAAAAAAAAAAAAGAAACAAAACAAAACGCGCCCGACAGGCTGCTCACCGTAGACCACGCTTCCCTCCTGACCCGACTCATTCTCCCGATTCACAAAACGAGAATGAATCAGGTTGGCGAAGCCACACTCTGACTGTTACCACGGGCCTCCTGTGGATACTATCGAAATGTGCAACATGAGACTGAATCCTCCGCTAGAACATGGAAAGATACATTGCCATTTTTTTTTGCCACTTGTGCATGTCGATAATAGTGGAGTGAGGCCCTGCGGCGCGATTGGAGAGCCAGCTGTCAGCGACAACGGGGGGCACATTGTTAGCACCGTATCTGCTGCCCGTATCTGATGCCCGTATTTCTTTTTTTTTTTTTTTGCCCGATTGCCTGTATTCCTTTTCGTCTTCTTTTTTTTTCCGACACTTTCACTATTTCAAGTGCTCAGCGTGCACCTCTACAGTCCTACTAAAGATAAGGATATCGTCGAGGTACACAACGATGAACTTGTCTAACTAATCATGAAATATCCAATTATAGCATGCTGGGATGTCCCAGTAGCATTGCATAGGCCAAAGGGCATCACCACAAACTCGTACAGACCATACCTGGTCTGAAAAGCGGTTTTGTGCTGGTCCTCTGGTCTAATAGCAATTTGATGGTATTCGGACTTTAGATCTATCTTAGTAAAGTATTGGCATCCCTGCACTCTGTCCAATAGGTCGTCGATGCGGGGTAGTGGCTCTGCGTTCTTTACGGTGATGGCATTGAGGCCCCTATAGTCAATGCACATCCTCAGTGTACCTCCCTTCTTAGGAACAAATAAGACTGGCGCACCGTAAGGGAGGTACTAGGCTGAATCCATCCCTTCTCTGTGAGCTCTTTGAGCTGGCGGCGGAGCTCATCCAACTCCGTGGGAGACATCCTATAGATGCATCCTCTAGGTACCTTACTACCGGGGACAACCCCTATTGCATGGACCACCTCCCTTTCAACCACTCCTGTGGGCTCCTCAAAAAGGTCAGGATACTGAGCGACGACTGATTCTATCTCTCGGGGTGTTTTTACGACCTCCTCACGATTCTGCTTACAATAGTTATAGAAAGAGGAGGCACACATGCAGCCGTAGTTCTCCACTAGACTGCTGGCTTTAAACTTCTGCAGTCTAACGATTCTACCGTTTGGCAGCTTGTGTATGCCAATCAAACTGAGGCTGAGCAACCTCGAGGTAGTACATGCCTAGCAACATATCAAAGGGCAGTTCGTCGCTAACGAGGAATGAGATTTCGTGTCTCAGTTCCACTCCTCCATAAGAGAAAGAATAGACTAGGTCTTTGACGTAGTCTTTAACTACCATTTGGTGCTTGTTGGTTAGCATAGAAGCTACAACTTTGCTAAGTCGCTGCACTTGGTCCCCTAAGCGCAGTCTGTCCACACAAGCATGACTAATGAAATTTCGTGTAGAGCCTATGTTTGCGCCTATGTTTGCGAAGGCACCCATGTTGAGGCCACCTATATTGACCTCTACCATGAAATGTTCGCCTTTAGGACCTCTACTAATCATCGCCCAAGAGTCTTTGGAGTCCTTCCCTGACCGCTCAGACTGTAGCTCTTCTAGGGACTCGGACACATCTCTCAAACAGAGCGTCGGCGGGTTTGAATGTGTCTGTGGGCGATGTATGGTTCACTAGCCTTGGCCAACGCTTGAAGTGGGGAAGGCAACGTTACCACTTCAGCGCGAGTAAGAGCGGCTAACACTCCTACTGGCCCGAGGTGTTTCCTTGCAAAGTGCTCGCAGAAGCACTGCTAGGGTTCAAGGATAAACCCACTACCGTTGGAGTGGTTACCCTCGTCATGACCTTCTTGCCTCGGCAAGTTCTCGACGTGTGGCCATAATTGCCACAGTTCATGCATGTGCCCCCGGCAACTCTTTTCCTCCACACCTCGTAATCGAAACCAAGTCTTACCCATGGGGGTGTTTCCCTGGTCGCCCTGACCTGTAGACCGGCCTACCTTCTGCTTCTCGGTCCCCCTAGTCTTTTCTTTTGGGCGCCACGACTCCCCCATGCGAAGTCTCATTGGCCCCACCATGCTCTGTTTCATCCCCAACGTCCGAGAAGTTGTCAATTTCAGTCGTCTGACCATCATGGTGGACGAGCATTTTTTGACCTTTCTTCTTTTCTTCCTGGGGAAGTCTCTTCTTCCTATCATCTCCCTGACTCTGATGCGCGGACCCAAGCTTTGCCTCTATAACCAAGGCTTTCTTGCAGAAAGAGGCGAAGTTATGTTGGTCAACGTAGGCCTCATCCAAAAGCTTAGTCTTAACCTCTGAAGGCAGACATCTCAAGTAATTCGTGAGGAGTACCTGCTGGTCGTAGCTCACACCAGGTACCACGAGCAGACGTTCTACGGTGTCTGTGATTTTGCGGACATTCTTGTACCTTTTGGCACGAAGATTGTTGATCGCGTCGGTGACCTTCTGAGCCACCTATTATACACAGTCCGTACGAAGTCCTCCAATGTTTGGGCCTGGGCCCAGGCATCGTAATTCTGACCGTAGCCCTGTTGCTGCACTAAGCCATTTAACCAACGTGATGCCGATCCCTCTAAAATGGAGGCAGCAACTATAATTTCTTGCTCCGGCCTGGTGATCGTATGCCTCACATAGGTGGGCACAGTCGTCACCCAGGTGTCCAGGTCCTCTTCCTTTTTCTTGTCGTCGGAAAAAGGTTTAGGACTCAACAATGGGATCTTGGGCATCCACTGCATAGGCTGCATTGGCCGAGGCAATTGCTGCAGTGGCTGCATAGCCACTGGAACTTGTTGCTGCACACTAACCCGGGCCTTCCCTGACAATGGGACTGTAGTTATCACTGTCGTGGATGGTATGGTAGAAGATCTAAGAACCGGACCACTAACTACTGGTTGTCCGCCTGGAGAGGCATGCCATACATAGGCGAGAAGGTTTGCCCTATCGGCGACGGTGTCATTGATGGACCTGCAACCGAAGGGGGAGCTACAGAGAATTGGGGCTGCCTCACGACTGGACGAGGTCCTTGAAGTGCAGCCAGAATTCGTTTCTGGCCTGCCACTAGTTCAGCCAACGGTTCCTGCTGAACTACCTGCATTTCTGCCACATAAAGTAGCGAGTTATGCATCGCTCGATCAACAGGATTTAATGTAGACTCATCTAATTCTTCCAACCCTCTTAGTTCCTGTAACCTAGTGCGTAACCTGACTTTTCTCAATCTTGCCCTTTCTCTCCTCTCTTCTACTTTTCTCAGTTGCCGCTGCAACTCATCATGAAGAGCTTCCGCTTGGAGGATCTCATAATCCTCTGGCGTGAGTGCGGGTTGTTGGCCGACTTGTGAGCCAACAGACTGACTTATGGAGCCTTGGGTACTCTGACTGATTCCTGACGAAGAGGCCTGGAAAGAGGCCTGTGACATGGTAGAAGAGGTAGCCATGGTCACACCTGTCCTAGCTATACTCCTAGCCCTGGCGCTGGCCTCAGCGTCTCTCGTCCTCCGCAATGCCGCCCTCTCCCTAGCTTCTTTCTGCAGTTTCCTTTCTTCTCCTGGACCTATCTCTAGGAAGGTCAACGGCCGACTGAGAGCAGCTCTACGAGTAACCCTAAGATCCTCCACTAACTCCTCACTACTAGCAGCTTCACTCATGAGCTACACTGTGTGTGATCTAAACTAGAGTCCACACTGAATCCAACCTCGGCATAACACACAACCGGGTATGAACAATCAACTAATTCCGGTCAGCCTAGAGAGAAATAGTTAAGTGGTAACCAGCAATCAATGTTGGGTCCTACAGGTAAGTTCAATTCTATTTGTAGAGTACTCTTACACAGAATGCAATGCAGCAAGGAACTAACCTATCTGCAGCTGTCTGTCAGTTGTTAACGAGTCCGTACAACTAAGTAATCCCTACACTATAGAAATTGCTAATCCCGCAGTATGTAACAAATCGCAATTCTGGGCCGTCGTCGGTCCTACCGGCGCACGGCCCAGATCTGCGGAACGATGTAACAAATCTAGGATCTGGGCCGTCAGTCCGGTAGGACCCAACGGCCTGGATCTCCACGCGGTCTTAAGATCTTAAGACTGCGCCGAGATCCAGGCCATTGGGTGCTACCGGACGGAAGGCCCACATCTCAGCGGCGTAGAGTGCTGCGCGTTTTTACTGTTTCAATGGGCCGTTTCAGTCCTCGACAGAGCTGTGGGTGCCCCAGGCTGTCGCAAAGCGTCTGTGCGAAGCACCTAGGCCAACTTTCGCCTATGTCGCGTGCAGTTTTACTTCGCTCTAGCGCGTACGCCATGTCGTGAAGCACCCTGCGCCGTGTCGTGGAGCCCTGAGCTCGACTCTCTCTCTCTCTCTCTCTCTCTCTCTCTCTCTCTCTCTCTCTCTCTCTCTCTCTCTCTCTC
>BFEA01000125.1:1492699-1515592 GCA_003427395.1 Chara braunii
TTTTTTTTTTTTTTTTTTTTTTTTTTTTTCCGGTTCTTACTTACCGGTCCTCGCCCCGCCGACCACCGCAAGTCGCGGCGCGTATACGGCCGCGACAAAAAAAAATGGCGGGCCGAGGTACTGGTGGTTTAACTCTCTTTTCAAATTTCTTTTCATTTGAGGGCAAGCTGTTATTTTTCCTCACATTTAGGCTACCAGATTGGCCCGGGGCCACTTGCCCGGCCGGGCGCAAAACAATAAAAAAAATAAAAAAAACCGTTGCTTTAGGTTATTAAATCATTTTAAATTTGGGAAAGAATTCCGATGTGACCCTGAGGCAAAAGTTGTTCAGTTTCTTTTCCTGCATACTGCCATAACATAGTTTTTAAACTTTTTTTCAGTTTTTTGTTTTTTGTTTTTGCTGGGACATTCTTTGGATCTTGCACGGCCGGGCCGCCCGGGCCGCCCGGGCAAACAAGTTGACCCGGCTGGTGCAGCTGGTAGCCTAGCTCAGATGTTGATTTTCTTGTCCGGATATCTGCAGGTTCGGCATGCTGGAACTGACAGTGGGAAGACAGTGGAGGCAGACGAGTGGCTCCGAGAAGCGTGCATTCATTGCCTGCAGCTTCTCTGTGACCTTTTCTGCTTGTTCTACGAGGTAAACTTTCATTCTCTGCCGCTTCTCTGTGCCCTATTCTGCTTGTTCTCTTTTCTGCTTGTTCTATGAGGTAAGCTTTCATTGCCTGCGGCTTCTCTGTGATCTATTCTGCTTGTTCTATGAGCGAAACATACTCTGTGATCTATTCTGCTTGTTCTATGAGCGAAACATACTTGTTTAGTGTTGCCCTGGCTCAACGGTTTGTCGACTCCATACACAACCATGGTTTCCTCCAACTGTTCTGGTCGTAATGTCTTTTCAGTTCCATACTAAAAATTAAATGATAAGATACTGGAAACTACAGGCTTCCCCTGAATACAAGGCACGGTCAGTGTTGCTGTATGAGCCTGTATCCAAGGCTGGAAATTGACCCAAATGCAGCAGACAGCTGCGAGGCTCAAGGCCTCCATAAGCCCTACTGGGCCCTCTTTTCAGTACAGTCGGCCGCCCTGACTGAAGGCAGGCCCGACCGAGGCCTATTTTGGGGTCTCGACACTACTGGAGAAATTCAGGCAGTTGTGCAGCACCAGTTGGTTGGAAGAGCCCAGGCCCTGGCTACCTTTATCGAATGCATCTGAGTCAGGCCCTGGGCGAAATACGAAACAAGGATCCAACTCAGGCTGTGGGCAGTTGGCCACGGGTAACTGTCACAGGCCCTGGGCCTGGTTCACGCAGACTGGGCTTCAGCCTCCCGGGGCCTACCAGAAGCTTCTAGTCCTAGGCCCGGTGCAGCGAGGTCGCTCACAGCAGGCAGGCCACTTCCATTTAGGAAAGTGCCTCCCCCCGCATTCCTCATTCGGGCACTGGATGCATGCTGTGCTACACGCTGGCCAGGCTCACGAGCTCACGGGCGAGTTGAGAGAGAAGCAGGCAGCCATAGCCGAGCTGTGCTGGATAGCTGGATGAGGCGCATGGTGGTCCTTGGGTGCACGTGCATCTGTGAGTGGGGGATCGAGGTTGTGAGTGATACAAGAGACATACCTGGTACTTGAGGCGAACGGCATTGGCAGAGATCTGCTCGTACTTTGGGGAGCTGTTGACGTCACCAGCGGCATTGTAGATAGGCTAGATAGCATCTGCCATTTGTAGTCTGGGCGCAGAGCGCCAGATAGGATATCGACATTGGTTCTTTGTTGATGATGATGAGACTATTCGAACATTGTCACTTATGAGCTTTTGCTGTGCTCCTATTTGGTGGGACTCGTGTTGCAATTCTGCTTTTGGTTCAAGGTCACGACTATCTGGTCTCATGTGTATGATGCTGCTTGGTTTCTAATGTTCGCTATCGCTCATTTTCCTTGCACAGCTATATTGACTGGACGTTCTGTTCGTCGGAAGACTGTCGTGGGTAGTATGTCTTTTAGAGTTATCAACTTACCTGTTTCAACTTTTTTTTTTTTTTTTTTTGTAATCTGTTTCTTGCAAAGCCAATGAGGGGAAAAAAAAAGTACCTTGATTGACCAGGGTTGCAAAGTTGCATAGGGAGGGGTGGAACCACTGGAAATGCACGTGAATGCCCTATGAACGCTGTCAATGTGCAATAGGACCATATTGGCCGGTTTCGTTGGAAATGTGTTTTTCGGTGGCATTCATTCTGTTTTTTTTTTTGTTTTTTTTTTTTTCCCTCTCTCAAAACGATGCATGGCAGAATCCAGGTGAGATGTTGTGTTGGTGTTCTAGCATATGCTATTAATAATTTAACAGCTTGTTATACATATTTATTTTCGAGGTGAGTGTAATGAACTCAGTCTGGCAGATACTCAAAAGTCGTCAAACATCAGTAGTCTCATTATCTGCATCAAGGTCTCCAAATTGTGAAGTGATATCTCAAACAGTATCTCATTACCATCACAAGAGAGTGGAGGGGGAGTAGACAAAGGAGAAGATGAAGATCACACAGTAATAATCCCTTCAGACCCCTCTCACCTCGTGTAGACAGAGTGGACAATGCCACGTCAACAGTTGAGACACGTGGCATATGCCACATCAACATCAGCAATGGAGATCAGTGGCAGCACCTCATCAGCATGCACTATAAACCAGAGGTAGCGCCACTTCAGCATGCAATGTAGACCAGAGGTAGCGCCATGTCAGTATGCAATGTAGACCAGAGGTAACACCACATCAGCATGCAATATAAACCAGAGGTAGCGCCATGTCAGCATGCAATGTAGACCAGAGGTAGCAAGACATCAGCATGCAATGTAGACCAGAGGTAGCGCCATGCCAGCATGCAATGTAGACCAGAGGTAGCACCACATCAGCATACAATGAAGACCAGAGGTAGCACCACATCAGCATGCAATGTAGACCAGAGGTAGCGCCAGGTCAGCATGCAATGTAGACCAGAGGTAGCGCCACATCAGCATGCCACCTCAGCAAGCCTGACGTACAATGCAGAAAGCGCCAGCATGCTGCCTTGACCTCGTGCTGTCGTCCGCATCACCAATGCACAGCCAGCGTCTAGCCAGCGTCAAGCCAGCATAATGCCAGCTTCTAGTCAAAGTCGAGCCAGCGTCAAAGTAGCATAGCAAGATTGAATGCTTGACTCACTCGAGGCCAGCCTTAAGTAGCAATCGTCGAGGCTGTCTGGCCTCGGGTGCTTTTCCCACAGTCGTCCAGATTGACTCGCAGCTGAGGGCTCGGATTGTGCAGTTGCAAACTTCTCCCTTGGACCTGATGCTGTCTGGGTACCTGCGTACAAACAAGTGTGTGCTTGACCAGCGGCCTGGGCTAGGTACCTTTGGACTTTGACTGTTGGGTCACGACAGTTGACCAAAGTCAACTGTCTCACGCTCAGGCCCTGAGTCCTCGTATGGTCAGGAGCCACCTCGATCTGGTGGTACCTTGACTTGAGATCAATCTTGCTGAAGTACCTGCACCCCTGCGACTGACCTAATAGTTCGTCAATGCGTGAAAGAGGCTCCACGTTTTTGACAGTGACGGAATTCAGCCCACGATAATTTATACATAAACGAAGGTCACCTTCCTTTTTAGGTATGAATAAAACAGGCTCTCCATAAGGAGATGAGCTAGGGCGAATCCATCCTTTGTCAGTAAGTTTTTGCGGCTGCTTACTCAGTTCCTCAAGTTCCCTAGTAAGAGACATACGATAAATGGGACCCTTGGGAATCTTGCTTCCGGGAATGATCTCGATCGTGTGCTTGATAGCACGCTCAGTGATTCCCGTCGGCTCAGTCTGCAAGTTCTCCATCGTGTGCTTGATAGCACGCTCAGTGATTCCCGTCGGCTCAGTCTGCAAGTCCTTATATTCATGGAGAAGTTTCTCGATAGAAGGTGGATAGGATGAGGAACACTCACCGACTCGTTTGACAAGCACCGTCATCACCTCCAGATCCAACTCCTCATTTATCACCATTGAACAAAAAGTTGGATAACTCATACAACAGAAAGACAGAGTAGAGTCAGAGCCAGGCCTATGATACAATTTTATAGCACGCAGCTCGGACTTCTCATCCTTGAGTTTGAAAATTTTATCTTTGAACCTTGCCTCTGGGTCGGCTTCCTTGTGCCAATCCATTCTTAGAATCATGTCGAATGGTAGGTTCTTTTCTATTAGGAAGGATATCTCATATAATATATTATTTCGCTCCTTAGTTCTGAAATAACACTTGACACGATCGACGTATTGAGAGACAGTGATCGTCCTCTTGTCAGCCAGTATAGACGTAATAGGTCGAGGTAAGTCTTTTACCTTCATTCCCAAATGCAATTTATGAATTGCCTTCTCTGAGATATAAGACTGCGGCGATCCCGGATCTAGCAAAGCACCTACTCGCATGTGTGCAATCTCAATATCCGCGATCATCAACTCACCCTTAGACGTAGCTTTCTTTGCCCATGAACTTCGTAGTGCTATGAGTTCATTGCCGAGCTCATCAAGGTTATCGCCCAATGAGGCAAAACAAAGTAGTGTGTCAGGGTGGTGTGTGCGACTGGCGGAAGAAGAGTCATCCTCTGCCTTGAGAGTCGAAGGGGTAGAACGGGTTGTAGGTGCCTTACCTTTGTCTTCGACTGAACCCTTCGACTCAGTAGGAGCAGATGCTACTCCTACTGGCTGCTTGCTTTTGGGTTTCGAATAAGCGGGCACCAGGCTATCACGTGCCCCACAATACCACGCTTAAGGCACTAGCGATTGTCCGTTTTGGACTGCCATTCCTCTCGTGTCATATTCATTTTCTTCCAAGGCCTCCCGAACACAATGCCAGGATGCTCAGGAAACGAGTGTGGTCTCTTCTTCTTCTTCCATTGGGTCTGGCCTCTCTTGTTGGCCATTACGGCAGTGACGGCACCCTTCCCAGACTCGCTGCCGCCACTAGGTACTCCTCCCTCAGACTCGTCGAGGGGTAACTTCTCTACGGTTTCATCGTCAAATACCACAAGCATGTGGTCCTGGCGCTTTTGCCGCCAAAGGACCCGCTTCCCGTACCCACCAACTGCTCCTGTCTTAACCACGGATGCATACATCCCTTTTACCTGTGCAGTCATTTGCTCGCTTTGGAGCGCGAGGTCACAGAATTGTTGGTAGTTATACTTACCGGATTTGGCCTCAGCCACAAGATGTGCTCGAATGGGTTCAGGCAAAACTCTCAAGAAGATGTAAAGGACTTGCTTGTCGTGCAGGTTCAATCCGGGTACCTGCAACAACCTATCAACTTCACGAGATAGCGCATCTATAGAGGTCCAACGTTTTTGCCCTATGGTGGTGAGATCATCGAAAGCCTTATCGGCCGTCGTCTTATCCAAGAATCTCTCCTTGATCTTTTGGAGAAATTAGCGGAGAGTCAGGGTCTTTGCCCACTCACTGATGTCCTCGAACCCAGCAGATTGGCCTCGGACAATACCCATTCCTTGGCGGTTTCGCTGAGACGAGATGTCGAAAAAGCCCCTTGGCTTTCCGGCTCTACCGGTGCAGTCCCACAGTATGTTTGGATTTCAGCGATCCAGAGCAACAAGTGTTCGCCCCTCTTTCCGTTGTAGGTGAAAGGAAGTTTCATCTTAACCTTTTCTTTCTTCTTTGGTTTCTCTACCTCTTTGACCGTTTCTTTCTTTTTGGCGGGCTCTACTTTCTTCTCGGCTGGTTCCTCGGATTCTTTCTTTGAGGGCCCGGGTTTGTCTTGTGTCCACCTTCCGCATTGCATCTTTTAGAATTTTCTCTTGGGGTGGTTTCCTTTCTTCCCCTTTCGTCTCCTCCTCAATACTTACCTTATCCTTACCTTTCATCATTCTCATCATATTTTCTAATGAGACGGTATTAGTGTCTTACCTTTCATCATTCTCATCATATTTTCTAATGAGACGGTATTAGTGTCTATCTTCTTCTCAAGATGAACAAGGTAAGCCATGATAGACTGCAACACGGTCCGTCTTTCGCGAAACCGCGACGGTTTCTCATTTCTTCCAGCATCTTCTCTTGCTGTTATCTTTCTTCTTTCTTTCTTCGGAATTCTTCAATCTTTCTTCTCTCTTCCCTTAAGGTAGTTTCTAGTTGTTTGGCATTCTCCTCCATGATTTCCACAGACACTTGTGGCTCTACTTTTTTTTCTTTCTCCTCTTCTATTCTCTTCTTCCTTTCTTGTTCCAGTTTGTCAAATCCCTCGGCGACATACCAGTCAAGGGTCATTCGTCCTTTCTTAATGAGCTGCTCCAATCTTTTGCCGATTTCCATCATCTCAACGGCAGTTTCAGCGGCCTGCAGCTCTTTTTCTGCATCAAGCAGATTGAGCTGTACGTGAACGTGCCGTTCAGTGTCCGGACCAGCAGCGTGTATCTCACCAAGCAACTGGCGGAGTAACCCAGTCAAAGTTTGTCTTCTTGTTTCAATTTGAACCTGTTTCTTGAGATCCCCCCCTTCTTCATCAGCATAGACTATGAGAGGGATAGGGAAGACGAGAAATGGAATGAACCGTTTCAGGATGGAGGCACGCAGACATTTCCAGAGCGAGTTCATTTTCCTACGCGTGTAGATGCCGCAATAAATAAAATCAAAAAATCAAAAGACAAAAATAAACTCCAGAGCACACGCAACTTCTACAGCAAGAATAATCAACAAAAGAAATGAGTTCTCAATCAATTTCTCTATCCTAACTTTGCTGTCTGTTTTCTGTGTGATGACGTCCTACAGTCACAGGAACAGTAGCCACGGCCAGTGTGATCAAGACAACAGCACACTTGTAAGTACACACAGCAACCACAGACAATCAACAGGTAAGTAGAGAGCCAACACAACCACACAATCAATGGTTAGCGTCTTTTCTACCATCTGCAGAAGCAACACAATCATCAACAACAAGTGCACACTCACACTCTCAGCAGCCTGTATGCATGCCACGTGTCACCCCTGGCATGCCAACGCAGCAGTACTGCCACATCAGCATCAAGGACCGGAACGGTCTACAAGGAGGGATGCCACGTTGCAATGCAGGTCTGCTACACACTCAACACTGGGTATGCCACGTTAAATGCAGCATCAGCAGGCAAGAACGACACATGTACGCGCCACATCAGACCACGCCCTGCGTTCCATTTTATGCCACATCAGCGGTACCAGTGCCACGTCAGCCTGTTACCAACGAAGCTCTCGCCGGTATCTTGAAATCTGCAGTGCAGCCACGTCATCATCTTCAAGGGACAGCTGCTCGCACATGCAATACTACAATGTCTAGACTTGCGGTATTTACCGCCCACGTTAATAAACGCGTTTCGTTTTGCACGTGGCACCTCCCACTTACCTGGGTGCCACGTGAGCACCTGACAGCAGACAGCAGATTGCGATGAAAGAAGTTCGCTCCGATACCAAATTGTAATGAACCCAGTCTGGAAGATACTCAGAAGTCATAAAACATCAGTAGTCTCATTATCTGCATCAAAGTCTCCAAATCGTAAAGTCATATCTCAAACAGTATCTCATTACCATCACAAGAAGAGAGTGGAGGGGGAATAGACAAAGGAGAAGATGAAAGATCGCACAGTAATAATCCCTTCAGACCCCTCTCCTTCTCCGGGCTTCTTCCCTCTCCACATCAACAATGGTAATAAGTATATTCCTGATCACGCACAATAGTGCCACGTGGCACTTTATCTCGTGAAGCCCATGAAGACATAGCAGATTCCAGTGACGACGTCAACCTCAGGTGAGTACCCGACCTCCTTCATCCACAGATCCCGATCTTCCTCCTCCTTGCAACCAGTCACCTCATGTAGACAGCATGGACAATGCCACGTCAACAGTCGAGACAGGTGGCATATGCCACATCAGCAATGGAGACCAGTGGCAGCACCACATCAGCATGCAGTATAAACCAGAGGTAGCAATGTAGACCAGCCGTAGCGCCATGTCAGCATGCAATGTAGACCAGAGGTAGCACCACATCAGCATGTAGACCAGAGGTAGCACCACGTCAGCATGCAATGTAGACCAGAGGTAGTGCCACATCAGCATGCAATGTAGACCAGAGGTAGCGCCACATCAGCATGCAATGTAGACCAGAGGTAGCGCCATGTCAGCATGTAATGTAGACCAGAGGTAGCGCCACATCAGCATGCCACCTCAGCAAACCTGGCGCACAATGCAGAAAGCGCCAGCATGCTGCCTCCACCTCGTGCTGTCGTCCGCATTGCCAATGCAAAGCCAGCGTCTAGCCAGCGTTGAGCCAGCATAATGCCAGCGTCTAGTCAAAGTCGAGCCAGCGTCGAAGTAGCATAGCGAGAATGAATGCTCGATTCACTCAAGGCCAGTCTTTAGTAGGAATTGTCGAGGCTGTCTGGCCTCAGGTGCTTTCCCCACAGTCGTCCAGATTGACTCACAGCTGAGGGCCCGGATTGTGCAGTTGCAGATGTTATGAACATGATTGTCCGTTGAAATTTTGTCAACGCTCACTCACAGGAATTCCTGTACACGCCCGTACATGCACAGAAGGAAGGGGGGAGGTAGTGGAGTGTCACACCGCCCAATAAAAGGAACGCAGCGGAAGACTCAGAAGAGCGAAGTTACAGAATACACAACACAGTGGATTCTCTCCACAGGAGTCCCAACAATCATTCATAGAAGACAACCGAGTGATCACAGCCAGAAATCAATGAAGAGATGACAACTCGAACACAGTCTTACAACTGTTTATTAAATTCAGAGCATCGTTTTCACTGAATAACCTCAGAAATCTGTTGCGCTACCCTCAGAGGGGTAGCGCCTCAACCCCACGCACACCGAACAGCTAAAAATAGCTCCAGAACCCCAGGTAACACCCAGCGCCATCCTGACATCCAACTCAGTGGCCTGTGCCAAGATGAAATAGGCTCCCCAATCGCCACTCAGATGACGAGGAAGAAGCTCAGCACCAACGGTCTCTCATGAACATGAAGTCTAGACGATGATAATCTCTGAGAAGATGCAGCTATGGCTGCATTGCCACTGGGACCCTACTCCTGAGGAGGGTCAGCAGTGCACGACATGCTCCATCAGACCCCTGATAGCCCGGACCGCTTTGACTCTCAGAGAGTCAGAGCGGACAGCGTTGACCCCAGTCTGGTCAGCGCTCCAAAGGTCCGGCTATGTCCGCCGTCTTCCACGCATGGATCAGTCACCACGACCTGATGCCGCGTGCGCAGCAACTTCCACCACGAAGTGTCAACTGCCAAAAGCCCAGGACCGATGTTCCCATCCTATCTATACTCTACCCTAGCCTGTTGATCAGGGCCTCTCCCTACTCTGCACACCGATCAGTCCTGTTGATCAGGGCCTCTCCCTACCCGGCTATAGGCTATAGGCTATAGGACCGTCTATCAGCATAGGCCCATTGGGCATGTCTGTCCTAGGGGTAGCCCGGGTCTGCTATTCGCAGTTAGGGTAGCTGTAGGAAATTCGAGTTAGTACTGGGCCCATATTTCTTATATTTACAAATATGTCCCTCATGAATTTTCCTTACAGGTAGCCCTCAGCCAAACAAAATTACGAATCTGTCCCTACCTATGGTACAGCCTCGTCAGAGAGAGGCTACAGGCACCCTGGAACCAGCAAGTCATTGCACAGACTTCTCCCTTGGAGCTGATGCTGTCTGGGTACCTGCATACAAACAAGTGTGTGTGCTTGACCAGCGGCCTGGGCTAGGTACGTTTGGACTTGAGTCAACTGGCTCACGACAGTTTACCAAAGTCAACTGTCTCACGTCCAGGCCCTGAGTCCTCGTATGGGGTCCTTTTTGCCCCCGTTTTGGCCTGGGCTGAGGGCGGCCGAGTTGGCCGTCAGTCTTTCCACGAGGGTTATTGCATGAGAGTCATTCTTATAAGAGTACTGTCTCTGCCTATCTGNTGATCATGGGTGTTAGCCTGGGCTGAGGGCGGCCGAGTTGGCCGTCAGTCTTTCCACGAGGGTTATTGCATGAGAGTCATTCTTATAAGAGTACTCTCTCTGCCTATCTGCTGATCATGGGTGTTATTTCCTCGCTGGTTGAGAGGGACCTCTCAGGTAGACAGGTGTTGGCAGTACTCTCTCTGGTTAGGGCAGTACTCTGGTGAGGGCAATATTCTGGTTAGGGCATACTCACACTAGGCCCTCAAAACCGCAAAATCCCAAAATGAGCGCGTCCAGATCAGTCCTCCCTTTTTACAAGGACTTGATCTGGCCGGTCATTTTGCGATTTTGTGAGTTTGAGGGCCTAGTGGAAGTATGCTCTTATTGTCGATGTTGCTTCATTCATTTCTAATTTTCTAGCACGCCGGCGACCCTCAGCTGGATTTGCTTTTATGCTTCTGAAATTGCTGGATTTGTTTTCATGCTTCAGAGTTTTGTTTTTCTCCAGAGTCACTCCAGATAGTGATGCTTGCTGCCCCTCGTTCCCCCGCCCTTAATTTTGTTAATTTTGTTATTTTTTGGATCTTTTGTGTGTGGTGTCGAGAACATGTTATCGACTTTCCATGTGTGCCATTCTGCTCATGGGCCTCAATATTTGAGGATGACAATTGTGAAACATCACAATTGATATGATCAGTCAATGTTCCAGCATGGACAACTAGGCCCCATTTGTGGGTAGAGGAAGATGGGTGCGAGGCCACTGCCTCTAAGAGCCCCACAAGGCCCCATTTTTGCAGCCCGTCGGCCGCCCTAAGTGAAGGCAGGCTCGACTAGGCCCTCAGGGCCCTTTTCTGGCCACCACGCAACTTAAGGAAATTCAGGCAGTTGCGCCGCGCCAGTTGGTTGAGTGAACCCAGGCCCTGGGCCGCCTGTGTGAATGTACGTGAAGCAGGCCCTGGGCTGGATACGGGTACCGGGCCAAACACAGGCCGAAAGCAGTTGGGCACATGCAACCACTTCAGGCCCAAGGCCTGCTCCTCTCGTGCTGGGCCTCAGGCTACAGGGGCCTACTGGAAGCTTCCTTGACGGGACGCAGGGAGGCCACTTCAATATAGGGAAAGGCCTGCCTCCTCATTCGGCATTCGGGTGCTGGCTGCATGCTGCGCAAGCGCTGCTGCTGCGCTATTTGCTGGCTGGCGCCTACGCTCTCACGGGCGAGCAGGGAAGGAGCACGCAGCCATAGCCGAGCTGCGCTGCTGTAAGCTGGGTGAAGCGCAGGGTGGTCCTTGGGTGCTAGTGGCATCTGTGAGTTGGGGAACGAGGTTGTGAGTGTAGCGCGAGACATACCTGGTGCTGGAAGCGTGCGACATTGGTCGCCATATGCTCGTACTTCGGGAATGCTGTTGATGTCATCTTTCGGCTTCGTAGTATAGGCTAGATAGGATCTGCCACATGTAGTCTGGGCACCGAGCGCCAGATAGGATATCAACTCTGGTTCTTTGTTGATGATGATGGGACTACTTCAGCATTGTCAATTATGAACTCTTGGTGTGTTCTTATTTCGTGTATCTCGTGATGCAATTCTGCCGTTGGTTCGAGGTCAAGACTATCTGGACTCATGTATGATGCTGTTTGATTGCTGGAGTTCGCTATTGCTCATCTTCCTTGCATGGGGAGCTGTAAAGACAGAATGCAGAAATGCCGTGGTATATCACGAAACGAGCCCTGTGATTGCAATATCGCAAAGCGAATGGAGATGACAAAGAGCTCGGCTTGAATGCGTGGTTGCAGCCTCCGGGTAATGTTTGTGTGTGGTCTTTTATTATTTATGCACTAAACTACGCAACAGTGTTTCTAGCAGCTACTTCGATGAGCTGCTTTTATCAGCGACTTTTATCCGCTACTTGTATAAAGTACTATAAACTCCACAACAGCTGTTCTAGCAGCTAACTTCAATCAGCTACTTTTATCAGCCGATACCAAATTGCAAGGAAAATGAGCGATAGAGAACTTCAGAAACCAAGCAGCATCATACACATGAGACCAGATAGTCGTGACCTCGAACCAAAAGCAGAGTTGCATCACGAGTCCCACCAAATAGTAGTACAGCAAAAGCTCACAAGTGACAATGTTAGAGTAGTCTCATCATCATCAACAAAGCATCATCAACAAAGAACCAATGTCGACATCCTATCTGGCGCTCGGCGCCCAGACTACAAATGGCAGATCCTATCTAGGCTATCTACAATGCCGCTGGTGACGTCAACAGCTCCCGGAAGTACGAGCAGTTCTCGGCAAATGCCGTTTGCCTCAAGCACCAGGTATGTCTCTCGTATCATTCGCAACCTCGTTCCCCAACTCACAGATGCTACATGCACCCAAGGACCGCCATGTACCCCATCCTGCATACAGCAGCGCAGCTCGGCTATGGCTGCCTGCTCCTTCCAGCTCACCCGTGAGCGCGTGAGCGCTGGCCAGTGTTAGCGCAGCATGCAACCAGTGCCCGAATGCCCAATGCGGAGGCAGGCCCTTTCCTAAATGGAAGTGGCCTGCCTGCTGCTGCGGCCAGGCTGCGCTGGGCCCTCGCTCGGAAGCTTCCGGTAGGCCCGCAGTGGCTGAGCCCCAGTCCAAACAGAGCAGGCCCAAATCCTGAGTAAGTTGTCCGTACCCAACTGCCCATAGCCTGTGTTTGAGGTGTATACCCGTCTGGCCCAGGGCGTACTTCAGATACCTTCGAAACGTGGATGCCTGGGCCTGGGCGCTTCCAACCAACTGACGCCGCGCAACTGTCTGACTTTCCCAGTTGTGAGATGGCCTGAAAAGGGGCCCCTAGGTCCTAGTCGAGCCTGCCTTCAGTTAGGGTGGCTGACAACACTGCAAACAGGGCCAAAGGGGGCTCATCGGGCCTTAGGCCTCGCACAGTGACTCTTTATCAGCCACTTGTATCAAGAACTTCTATCAGCTTGTTCTTCAGGCAATCTGCTGGTGCCATGTGTTGAGCTGGCATTGGGGTAAGAAACTATGGTGAATCTATGATGAGGTTTGCCCTGAGTACAAACATATGTAATGAAACCTGCAGATTCTCAGTGGACTGTACAGTAGGCCGAGGGTGAAGCGTGGGCTTCGCCTCGGTCGGGTCCTAGTTTAGGTCAGATTCGTAATTTCGTTTGGCTGAGGGCTAACTGAGAGACCTACCTGTAAGGAAATTCGTGAGGGACATATCTGCAAATCTGGGACCAGTACTAACTCGAATTCCTACAGCTACCCTAACTGCGTATAGCAGGCCCGGGCTACCCCTAGGACAGACAGGCCCTAAGTGGCCTATGCTGATAGACGGTCCTATAGCCTATAGCCGGGTCCGGTAGAGGCCGAAAGGCCGAAACAGAAACGGTACCGGTCGGTCAGGCAGTCCGGTCTAGGTCTAGGGTAGTCTATAGATAGGATAGGCACATCGGTTCAGGACTTTTGGCAGTTCATTTCTCGCGAAGCAGCGTTGGAGAAGTCAAGCAAGTTGGTGGCGGTATCTGTCTGCAGGCGGCAGCCTGAGACTCGCCGTTGACAGCAGCCATAGCCGGCCCAGTCTGAGTCTGCCATAGCTGGGGTATCCTCAGCGCATCTACCCCTGGGGGTAGATGCGCATGGCCGGGCTGTATTGAGGCTCTACACTGTGTACTCGTGGGTGGTGGCAGCCATAGCTGCCTTTTCCTTCGTCAGGGTTGTCCATCGGCACTGAAGACTTCATCGCAGGACCTGTTCTTCATCAGGGTGGTTGGCGCTGGCCTCTGGAAGGCAAATCTGATGTAGCGCTACTAACTGGGTGTAGGATAGAGAGTGGGGTGTGAGTTCTGAGAGTGGCGAGATACTGGAACAAACTCTGTTACGATAATTGTTTGAGTGGTTCATCATCAGTGTGAATCCAATTGTGATCTTCGCAGGTTCTTTCTTGTGATTGGTCGTAGGGAGTTGTGTCAGAGAGTGAGGAACACTGTGTGTTCTCTCCCCATCTGTGCATGATTGTCTTCCGCTGCTTATCTTCACCTGTGTGCAGTTTGGACTCTCTCCTCTCTCCCCTTCTCTTATGCATGTATGGGCATGTGTGAGATTGTCTGTGTGTGAGTGGCGATAAAATTCGTCAGACAACCAAGTTCATAACACATAGCTCTAGCCAAGTAGTAGCAGCTTGAGCTGAACTTAATGTTACAGCTCCTGTTTGTCGAACAGGGCGTTGTACTTCACCAAATTGGTGTGCGCACTAAGACGGGAAATGTCGGGGTGACCTTCTGGGTGTGGTGGTGGTTTTGCAGGCAGTCTCGTTCATGCTTCCAACACTCTTGCGCCTTCTTTTGGATTGCGCAACCCGCTCAGACCAAGGATTGGCAGCAATTTCAGCTGGAGCAATGTTGAGGCTCTTGGAGACAGGTGGACATCTGCTGAAGGACAACGATTGGAATCAAGTCCTGGATACCATTGGGTACAATTTTCAGCCTCAGTTCTGCACCAGACCTTCTCACGTGTCCTGGCAGGTGGCTTTATAAAGTTTTATCAATTGTGACGATATATATGTATATTCACCCTGCTGACACGGCGGTGAAACTCCGATGAAACAGTTTGTCAAAGTCGTTCGTTTGTTGTCCCCTTCTCCTTCTCTGCCTGCGGTTTACTGGGCAGGTGGCACACCGCGCACTACGCTCCGCACCCATACCGTGCGGTGCGTGGTGCGGTTGCAAGTATGCCTGTTTAATCATTTCAACCAGCAATGAGGTGGTCAAATCTGTGCTACCCAGACTGTTGTATATGACCTGAGATTTCTCTTCGTTACCGGGCTTCCATCTTGATTCGAACCCTGGTCTGTATTTCAACAGCTTGTGGGTGTTCCAACTGAGCTAGGCACGTTGCGGTTGTGACCTCACATTTCTTCTCTCTTCCTCAAAAAGGTTTTTTTCAAGTGTTTGCATGTTCTGTCTGAAACTCTGCAGGTTATCGCCATGATCTGACAGACCACCGTCCATTTTGTTACTATTACACCCTCCACTTTGTTGCCATTACACCGTCCACTTTGTTACTATATATGGGGAGTTAAAAGGCGAATGAGAACAGTGAATGGTTTAAGTGTGCTCTTCATGTTTGTGTTGTTGTGGGTTTTTATCGTTTATTTTGCGAAGTGCGCCTGTGTGGGCCAATCGAATCTCGGTTTGACGTTTTGCTATTTGCACACGAACCGTTGATGTGTCTGGCCTCAGGAAGGCCTGCTCAGTCACAAGCCCGGTGGAGCTATATGATCCCGAGAAGCTCTTCGCATCGCCGAACGACTGCAAGGAAGCTTCGCAAGCAACTACGGATGAGAATGCGACGCTGAGTGAGGACAAGGAAACGGCGTCTGCTCCTAATGCTACACCAACCAAGGACGGAGGCAAGGAGGGATCGTCTGGGCCGTTGACATCGAGGACGGATGGTCGGGATGGCTCGAAGGCAGGGAGCTGGGGTGGTGCGGAGACCTCGGCATCTCAAGCTGATACCAAAGGTGATGAAAAGGCACAGGCTGGGGAGTCAAGTAGAGACGGTCCCTCGACTGGTGAGGTCACTTTCCACCCTTAGTGCTGAATGAAACATGGATGATCTATCGTGTGGTTTTCTCTCTACTAATACCTTTGTCCTCTTTCTTCAGCAAGACGTGAATTGATGTCCACCCAATTGAATTTGGTCTTTGAGCCGGGCTCCAGGGCACTAAGTTCAAGCTCAGGAAGAGTGGTGGCCGCGTCCGTGATTTCATAGCGCAACGTTGCACCCGTGGGGCCTGGTTGTTCGTAAGCTGAATGGACATTTATGGTTTTGAAATGCCTTTATACTGTTCCAGTGTTGCAATCTCTACTACTTCCTAATGTCGCACCAGTGGGGCCTGACTGTTCTTAAACCGCCTGTGCATGGCCCCAGGCTCCCAGCCTTGCTGAAAAGAAACTTGCCACCTAAGAAGATTTTGGCGGCTCGGCCAACCGGACCACAATGGCTGGCGACGCCAGCCAAAAAAAGAACAGCAGTGCGCCGCTGGCGGTTCGGAAAAGCTTGGCGCGCAGTAAGGCACCTGCAGGCCCGGGTGTGCTGGTGGTGTATGCCGAATGGAACTGTATGGCTTGGGAATGCCTTTACAGTGAGGTGCAATCTCGACTACTTTGGGGCCGCCTGCTTGTTCTTAAGCCGAATGGACCTGTACGGTTGTCCGAAACACTGTTCATCGTCACTTTTTGTGAAGTGTTAGGGGCTGTGATATCTTGCATGGATTCGCTGTCGTGCATTTCTCGCTGCTCGTACTCATTTTGCAATGTTTAGTGTGCTCCATAGTCTCGCTCTCTTTCCGGTAATCAGTTCTCCTTATCGTTTTCCCGATTTCCAGTTTTGTCTTGCATGCAGCTGCAGCTGTCTTTTGGTTCTTGTTCTGTGCTGCAGTCCGACTTTTTGTAACTGGCAATTGTCTCGTACTTGCACTGTTAGGTACTAACATCATCCCCAACAGTGCATCTATCTATGACACAATTTGAATGGGCAATTTTTGGAAATTGCCTATTGAGGTCACGGACAGATGAAGAGCTTTTTGGAGATAGCTGTCGAATCTTAATGAGAGGCTGCATTTTTGTTAAAAGTTAAAACCTTCTTTTCGCCTGCCAATTGGCCTGCGGGGGTACCGGAAGGCGACATGATGACCAGAGGAAAGATGAAGAGCGTGTTTTTTTGCCTAGAAAAAAGGGAAAAAGAACAGGAAAATTGACGGAATGGCATTAAAAAATAAAATAATACATCTATGATCTATGAGGTATTTAATATTTATATCTTTTAGTGAAATTTTCGATGTCAATAACGTGATTATGATCTTTTATAACAATTTAAAAAACTGTAAAACAGGCATCCAATCTAGGCTACCAGCCGAGCCGCGCGGGTCCCCGTGGAAAAAAACGAAAAACAGTCAAAAAGTTACAAAAACTATGTTATGCAGAAAAATAAACTGAACAACTTTTGCCTCAGGGTCAGATCGAAATTCTGCACCAAATTTAGGAAAAAAATATAACGATATATATCGTCAAATATATATATTTTAATTGTTTTTGGCCCGGCCGGGCAAGTGACCCCTGGCCACTCTGGTAGCCTAGCATCCAATTTTATTTTAACAATAAATATAAATACCTGCTTTATAGCCCAAGCCGCCAAGCGGGCTGGCTCACTTGGTTGAGCATGTAAGCGACTCCCCGCACAGAGCAGAGATAGGAGGTCGTTCGTTTGATACCCGACGTAGTCCTTTTGATCCCCGCAGCCTCCTGGGGTTATTCTTCGGGTTCGCCAGCGGAGATGGTTGGCTCGGGCCTCCTGGCTGGTTGAGGAAGTAATTGGTTCTTTCCAGCCGGCGCCCTGCGCCGGGTGTTAGGAGCATGGGTACTGCTCCCCGCACAGAGAAGACATAGGTAGGCGTTCACCCCATGGTAACCGCCCGGACGTCCGGACCGGGTTCCGGACAGTCCGGTGTCCGGTGTCTGGTGTCTGGTGTTTGGACAATATGCCTGGATTGAGGCCTCTGGGGCAAAAATCAAAAAAAAAATTGGGGCGGCCCAGGACGTTTATCGGGTCCTGGCCGCCCCTAGAAAAATAATGGGTTGATTTTTCAATGTCGTTTCACCCCACCGGACAGGGCCTAGAGGTCCAGACACAAGACACTGCAGGTTTTTGGGGTGGCGGGTTTCGCACAGACCCGAGCAATTTCAAAGCGACCGTTTCGACGTGGAGCCAGCTGCTGCTGCCCGTTGGGGGGGGGGGAGAGAGAGAGAGAGAGAGAGCACTGACAGTGCTGCCAGTCTGAAGACTCTGACGTTCTGAATTGAACTGCAAAGTTTGAACTTTTAAGTTATATATGAAGTTATGAACTTAAGACTCTGACGTTCTGAATTGAACTGTGAAGTTCAAACTTTTAAGTTATATATGAGCATATGAACTTAAGTTACTAAATCCAAAGTTCAAAGTCCAAAGTTAATCATACTTTTTTCAAAAAAAGATTCTCTGTTTCTTTAGTCTTGTGCCTGCTTTGCACTGTTTGCAACTCTGCATGTCTGCTAGTTAAATGTGGTGGTTGATTTGTTGCAAGACATGTGCTCTGCTGTGTGAAGTACAGAGTGCAAAGCAGGTAAGTGCCTGCCAACACCCCCATCGGACAGTCCGGACCGGTCCAGACACTGGTCCGGAAGACAGTCCGGAAGTGTCCGGTGTCCGGGTCGCGGTTACCATGGTTGACCCATATCCTTAGGATAGCTTTTTCCTGGCTTGTGAATTTAAGCTTCGCCCCTGCTTCCATGGCACATAGCTGGTAGACTCAGGGGGTAGTATAATTGACGACTCCTTCTGTAGCTTGGGGTAGGTAGTGTGGGATGAAAAATAATATTGAAAGATGAACAGAGTAGTAAAAATGCACCTGTCCCCAATATGAGGAGAAGCAGCTTGCATTTTCTATTAAAAAAAAAAAAAAACTGCTTTTGGAATCTGTCGAATGAACGGTTGAAAAAAAGAAAAAAAGAAAAAAAAAAGAGATGTGTTGAATGAATGGTTGTGGTTCTCTGTCGATGCTATTGACACGCTCTGTTGATGGTGCAGTGGATGCAGCAGATTACGCAACCCCAAGCCAGCGATGGGTGATGGCCTCTTTCTTCTCAGACAATGCCTCAGCGGCAAAACGCATGATGAATAATGTCATGGACGCTCTGATGCTGAAGAATCTCATGTTACGCCGGGCAAAGCCATTGGAGGCTTCCTTGCTGGCACGTCCAACTGAGGTGAGCGAGGTTTGTGTGCAGCCTTCTCTGTGATGATGAGGTATTGCAGGGTGAGGGTGAGGGCGAGGGCGAGGGTGCCTTAGAAACTCACTTTCTTGAAACGGAGCTCCATTGGTGTTGCGTGTCCGTCATGTTTTGTCTGAAGACGCGAGGAAAAGTGTGCAGAGAGTATGGTGGTCCTGGATTTTGACTCCCAAGGCTTTGTTTATGTTGATGCCATTTTTGGTATGTGGTTTGATTACCATGTATACTTTCTTACTCCGTTGTGGTTGAAAATAGTTCCTGTCAGTTGGTTCTGTAATTCTATTCCACGTACGTTACAAAGGTTGTATAATATGTATATACTCTTTTGCTCAATTGTTGTTGAACATAATTAATGACTGTGCCTTGTATTCGAAGAGAACACCCGGGCAATGGCGGGCATTATATTTGAATGGGGTTCTGGTACAGTGGCAGGGTGCCCAGTAAAGGGGGGTCGGGGGAAGGTATGCATGAGGTTTAGATGGGGTTGAAAGAGGTTTTAATTTTGAAGGGGTGTGCTGTAGCCTGATTCTTCTACTTTGTGTTCGACTATCTTCACCGTTGAGATGAGTGAGGATTTTTTTTATTTTTTATTTTTTTTTGCCATTTTGACAAAATGCAAATTTCATTATGATGCTGGGAAAAAAAAAAAAAAACATTATAATGCTGGGAAAGGGGCCCAGCGTCCCTCATATTCATTCATGATGGGGTGACCAAGGGATGAACTGCCTTTGCAAAGCATGCACCCATGTGTGTCTGGAAAATCTGCGTGAAATAAGGAACAGGCACAAGAGAGAAAGACACAGTGACTTCTACTTTTCAGTCTGGGATAAGTAATATCATTTTGTGGATGGGAAGTGGAGCTGAAGTCCAAGCGCATTCTCTGCTTTTGCGAAGCATGCACCCCAGTGTTTATAACAGACACCAACTTCGCACAACCTGCTTCGCAAGCGCATTCTCTGCTTTAGTTGGTGAGCAGTTTTGTGGCCAAAAGTTTGTTGGTATCTGAACTTTTTGGGGCGTACTGTTTTCCGGATGTTTCTTTGAAAGTGCTGAGAGTTTTCAAGATTTTGATTTTGTGCATCCTGATATGCACTTCCCACTCGTTGCCATCCTCTTCATTACATTCCACCACAACTCAGGCGGGACCTCACAATAGAGGAACTGCGCGAGTTGTGGTGGTCCCGACGCCTCTAAACAATGCGTCGTCGTCATCATCATCGTGACTGCCATCATCATCTCATCATGATCATTGTTTTTGCCGGCCCCTGGCGATGCACTGGACACAAGGCGGCATATTGGGTGTGAGAACATCTGCTTAAACCTGGGTAGTGAGGGGCCTAATGGGCCTCGACTGAGGGGTGCAGGTGACCCGTGCGCTCAGGAAGTTGCAGTATTTTCTGTGTTGCCTGAGCTTGCCTCAAAGAATCCTAAACAGGTGTTGATTCCGAGACACTACACGTCTGTTTGAGGCAAATTGTGTCCTGTGTTTGGGTAGTAGGGCCATGTATGGCCTACCCTGCCCCCTTCCTCCCACCCCCCAGTTTTCCACCCGCTCGATGCCTGCTCTCTCTCTCTCTCTCTCTCTCTCTCTCTCTCTCTCTCTCTCTCTCTCTCTCTCTCTCTCTCTCTCTCTCTCTCTCTCTCTCTCTCTCTCTCTCTCGGCAGATTGATCGTAGCGTTGCGATTTTTCCTCGCGGCTTGACAGAGAGCAAAAGAAGTGTGACCAGGTCGTCTAGGCTTGCATGAGTTTCTTGGCTCAGCGTTCTGACATTTCGATGGATGAACCTGTGTTCCTCTTTCTGCAGACGGGTGGTGATCTGGATGAGAGCTTCATTCAAGAACCAGAGGTTGATGCAAACCCAGATATGAGAAATGTACGGTGCAAGTGTGTAGTGCAGCTGTTGCTTCTGGGAGTCCTCGACAAGATTCAGTCCAAGTACTGGGATGCGTTATCGCCAAGAAACAAGCACCGGCTTATGGATCTGGTGCAGTCAATGGCAGAGTTCGCTGCTCAGTATAACTCTGACGAAGCCCTGCGACAGCGGATCCAGTCTTTTATTGGTGATCGCCCTCCACCATGTCTTCTGCGTCAGGTGAGTGTAGATTCTGTGTCAACAGCCTTCCTTTTTTTTCTTTTATACAAAAAAAGGGGTCCTGAACAGCCTTCCTTTTTAGCAAACTATCCTTTCGTTGCCTGAGTGGACAAGGCAGGAGGGCGATGCTGGAGCATCCAGTTGGATGCTGCAGTTTTTGTTCTCGCACATTGTGTCCTCCGCAAGAGGAAAGCCTCACATAATGTGCTATTCAACTACATGAAGTGTGTGTGTGTGGTGCTGTGTGTGTAAATACACTCTGATGTATCTTCAGTACACAACAAGTGTACTCCGCCCGACGACCCCCAAGGAGAGACCTATGCACTAGACACCTTGAAGACAATTCTCACATAACCCCATAGTGGACTGAACGTTGACAGTTGAACAGTACAAACAATAAGTACATAGGCTGGAGGGCACGGGGGAGGTGGGTGGGCAAACACACAGCACAAAACATGGAGGAACGACAGACAGTGGAGCAAAAGATGGGCAGGTAAACAGCACAAGGCAGCAGGTGTGTGTGTGTGTGTGTGTGTGTGTGTGTGTGTGTGACGAGTAGTTGTTTGTTTTTACTCAAGTCACCCTTTTTTATTTGTTACCTTTGCTCAACTTCCTCAACTCGTTGGTGCTCTTCGTTGCACAGAGTTCACAAATATTGCGCACATATGATCTCGACTTGTGTTCTTGTTGCTGCCCAGCTATCATCTGCCCCCGAACACAACACACCCTGATTAAGCATGTATACAAGCTATCTTTCCGGTTGGATACAGTCGTGATGGGGGGGCGCTATGTTCAGGGGAAGATCAATGCAACTTGCACCCTCTAATTCTCACAGGGCCGTGGATAAGCTTGACCTACCTGAGGTCAATGGTCCAGGGGAGGGAGGAGGGGGGGGGGAGGTGAGGAGTGGTGGAGTCTCCCAACTTTGGTGGTTTCTTTGCTCTTATCCCCTTTGACGGAAAACTCTGAAAAACATAATGGAAGGAAAATGTTTCCCACAGAGAGAGAGAGAGAGGGGCGGGGGGTGAGAGGTGAGAGGTGAGAGGTGGTGGAGTCTCCCAACTTTGGTCGTTTTTTTGCTATTATCCCCTTTGATGAAAAAACTCTGAAAAAAACATGGAAGGAAAGATATTTCACACAGAGAGAGAGAGAGAGGGAGGCGGTGGAGTCTCCCAACTTTGGTGGTTTTTTTGCTCTCATCCCCTTTGACGAAAAAACTCCGAAAAAAATCATGGAAGGAAAAATATTTCACACACAGATAGAGGGAGAGAGAGAGGCGGTGGAGTCTCCCAACTTTGGTGTTTTTTTTGCTCTTATCCAGGGTTGCACCGCCGCCGACCGCCGACCCCGACAGCCGACCGTTTTGTCCCGACCGATCGGGGTCGACCGGTCGGCGGTCCACCGACCAATAAAAAAACAGGCATCCGCTGCTTTTTTTTTTTCCTAATTGCGCAGCCTTACTGCGCTTGCTGAGTACAGCCCAAATCCACAGAGAAACTTTTTGGGATGTGGGAGGGGTATGGGGGGTTGGGGTTGGAGCATACCTGCGGCGCAAGTGTGCTGGTCACCGATGCGCAAAAAAGAACAAAAAAAAAAGAAAAGGAAAAAAAAAAAAAGAAAGAAAAAAACGGCTGTTATGTGTGAGAACACGCAAGAGAGAGAGAGAGAGAGAGAGAGAGGGGGGGGGAAATGTAAACAAATAGCTCCTTAATATTTATTTCAAACCCGCTGCGGGTTATCCGAGAGGGCCCTGCACATAATCAGCAAGGGCCACGTTGCCATGAACGAGATAGTAGTCATAGCCATGCCGAAGTCATGGCACGCCAAGTATATATGCTGTTGATTCACTTTAAGGTCCGTGTTTCAGCAGTTATGGGACCACTGAGCACACGAGTTTCTGGGCAGTAGCAGGCCAACTCACCACGTGCTTTTCAGGGCTTCCCTCCACTACAAATGTGCAAAACTAGAATGAATCTTCTGCTAGAACATGGAACCGTACGCCGCCATATGTTTTGTCTTTTGTGC
>BFEA01000125.1:1523073-1535696 GCA_003427395.1 Chara braunii
CTCTCTCTCTCTCTCTCTCTCTCTCTCTCTCTCTCTCTCTCCATCCATACCCTCATATTTTGAAGGGGCAGAAAGAGCGAGGGAGGCAGAGAGAGAAGAGCTCTGGACAGGTGAGGACATTCTCTAGGGCTTATCTAATTGTCAATGGGTGAATCACTGACGTGACTAACTGTCTCCTGTCGCTTCGTTGCATCATACTAAGGCAGCCCAAGCTCGCACATTATTCTTGTTTGTTAACATTGCAATGCAATGCAATGCAGGGCCAGTTCTCACAACACATCGACCTGCGGGTGTCAGCATGAAACCCGCACCACTTAGGAGGCCGCCGATTTTGTTTTTCAACGGCGCTCCTGGCCGCACGGCGCCTCCGAGTTTTGCTTGTGGCGACAAAAACTTTCTGCAAGGCTGGGGCCGTGTTCTAGCGGTTTAAGATGTGACAGTCCCACGATCTCGGTCTCGGCATAGGAAATGTTGTTTATCCGTGTAGGGTATACTTGTGTTGGCCACTCTTAAAATACCAGTCCCGTTCGCATTTATCCGTGGACGGTATACCTGTGTGGGCCGCTCGTAAAAGACTCCAATTTAAGCAGAAGAGAATTTTTCATGTTTTTTACAGATTTTACCTTTTGTAATTGGAGTTGTTTGGATGGGTGATTATCCTGAGGTATGCCTAGAGTGTATGCATACTTCTGTCAGTAGTTTAGTACAACATGGGAAAATTTGCACCCTAGATGGCCTTTGTATTTGACCGGCCGCCGACCAAAAAGGAGAAAATAGCCATGTTTGACAATGATTTTATAGCCATCTTTCCGGAAGTCTCTCTTGTAAATCCCACTATCTTATTACTTATGGAGTGATTTTGAGCACTTGCGTTGTTCCAATGCGCGCCACTTAAACGCGGCACGAAGTTGTGAAGCGGGCCTACTCGAGTGAAAGGTTGGGAGCACTTGGCAAAGTTGCTTGCACATGAGGGGTTGGTGAAACCTATCGGAGCGTCGTAAAAATTCCATCCATGGTGCACAGACTGAGGGAGATTGTTCAAATTTGTAAAGTCGCCAACATCTTGCAATGAAAGCACAAGGGCCATAACCCAACTTGGGCAAGGGCCAGCATCGTTTTGCTTCCAAAAGACGGTTCTCAGAAAGGAAATAAAATCCGGACGGAGAACAAAACTCTACGCAACTGAAAGAAACACAGGAAAGTCAAGTACATCAAATAGAAGTGAAGCAGAAAGGAAATAAAATCCGAACGGAGAACAAAACTCTACGCAACTGAAAGAAACACAGGAAAAGTTAAAGTACATCGAACAAGAAGCGAAGCAGAAAGGAAATAGAATCCGAACGGAGAACAAAACTACGCAATTGAAAGAAACACAGAAAAGGTAAGTACATCGAACAAGAAGCGAAGCACCAAGCAAATCACATCGGAGTCCCTCCTAATATTGAAGGGAGCATCCCCTATTACACCAGAGAAGGTCATGTCATGTTGAGGGCAACTGGGGAAGGAACGGACTTGCAATGCAACATGTGATATCCTGAAGGGAAATCGTTAAACCACCAGTACGTGGCCCAGCTATTGGCCACGGAACAAAATAAAGTAGAAACGTTTCTAGTCGGATGAATTTGGGCGCTCCTGTAGTAGCCCGTACGTTTTCTGAAATTGTGGCGGATTAACAAGCCAACGGTTTTAGGAAACGTAAGGGCCACTACAGGAGCGCCCGAATTCCAAATTCGTCCAACTAGGAGCGTTTCTATTCTATTTTTTCCCCTGGCTGATAGCTGGGCCAAGTACATGGTACCACAGAACCAGTTTTCAAAGAGAGAATTTGTGCTACGGCTGAATGTGCTGCTGTAGTGGTTTAAGGTGCTACGGCTGAATGTGCTGCAACAATGCATACGTGGTACCACAGAAGCATTTTTCAAAGAGAGAATTTGTGATATCACTATTTTTTTCTGCTGTTTTCAGTCAAGTATAACTAGTGTGCTTTGGAACCATTTTTCGCAGAGAGAATTTGTGATATACCCTCGACGGATGAGATATCGAGTGGAATGCCCTTCTCTTGATTGAAGATTTTGTGAAATACCTGTTGTGGTGGCTGGCTCGCTATCATTTTCCGAAGGCCCAAGTGGTCTTCATTTTACCCTTCCTGGCCTATGTTATTTTTGCCGGTTCGACCCCTATCCATTGGAGGGCGACAATGGCGTTCTCCAGGCCCTTGAGAGGCACTGCAGGGTCAAAACGGCAATTGTGCATAAATTGAGGTGTAGTTGTGCTGTCATTGCTGTCATTGGCCATCAGCCTTTTCTTGTCCCTCCGATGCCATCTCCCATTCGTGGGCAGGATGGGAAAACATGTCTTTATTCCGAGGGTGCCTGGACTTTTCTGATAAATTTGACGTCGGTTGTCGATGCAATAGGCAGGTAGCACAGCTGTAAGGTTGTGGTTCTGGAATGGCGTTTGTCTGCGAGGTTGGTGTTTTTCCATTATCGGATGACTGGCGTTGAGTGAGGTTCGTAGGGGTTTTGGTTGTCGTAGGACTGGTGCTTCACTGGATTGTTTCTGTGCGGGTAGGACCAGTCGTTCAAAATAAATCGTCCTGTTGTGGGCTGGGTGCAGTGTCAGATGGGCTGCAAGAAAATGGGTGAGGCAGTGGATGGTGTCTGAGACAGGCATATACATCAACACTCACAGCCTGAGCAGCCCTGATACTCGAGCGCGTCGTACGACTCCTGTTTTCCCACCATCATTATTGTTATATATTGAGGAGGAATATGTCCAGGCGAATATTGCTCCGAATACATCTATGACCACTTGTCGTATGGTGGAAGTACTGGTCTTAGCAGACATGCCCGAGGACTCTCTCTCTCTCTCTCTCTCTCTCTCTCTCTCTCTCTCTCTCTCTCTCTCTCTCTCTCTCNCTCTCTCTCTCTCTCTCTCTCTCTCTCTCTCTCTCTCTCTCTCTCGCATGCACGTGTGTGTTTCAAATGCGTCGCGCAAAACAAAGAGAGTGAGAGAGGGA
Organism: Chara braunii; assembly: GCA_003427395.1. Taxonomy (NCBI): domain Eukaryota; kingdom Viridiplantae; phylum Streptophyta; class Charophyceae; order Charales; family Characeae; genus Chara; species Chara braunii. The sequence continues at coordinate 1,526,093 of BFEA01000125.1, forward strand.
GGGAGCAAGAATTTTCTTTTCTTTTATTTAAAAAATACCGGCAGTCGCAGATAGGAGTGATGGTACGAGCACACACTCCTCTCTGCTCCGCCAATGGCTCCGATCTATTGGTGGGGAGCAGCACCTGCTGGAAACGGGATCCAGCGTCCGACAGAACCTGGATGTTTTTATAAAGGCAAAGCCTGCCATCATTGATTACCATTGAGCAGGAAGACAAAAATACCATTGAGAAAGAGAGAAAGGGGCCTCTCCAGCCCTGCTGCTGTGCGCCAAGAAAATAGCGTCAGTACCTAGTCCCCGTCCCTTCTGCAGCTGCAGCCAAATGAGTTCCCTGTTTAATTGTCGTTCATTCACAAAAGAAGTTAGCCCACTGTCCACCATTGATTGTCCTGTTAGGCCTTTTTTCCTGAAATCCAACTTTGGGTTGGTAGACCCGTCGCATGCTGGGAACCAGGCCCAGCGTCCCTTCTGAGGCTAACTGTCTGTGCCATGGTGATGATAATACTATCATAATAGTAAACGGAAGATGGTGAGGGTGGTGGGGGTGGTGGAAAGAGAACAGGGATGGGGTGCGTAACAGGCTCAGCCCGAGGAACAAAATATCCCCCGATCCTAGGCTCAGTCGCACCCTAATGAAGCAGCTCGCCTGTCGACAAAGTCATTCATCAAGTGAGACAGAAGCAAGGCCTCCACCTAATTTACAGCACAGACAGTAGGAACACATGAGCGACAGGGTTGGGGGATTGGGAAAGGGAGGAATTGTAGCTGCACAGCTCTCTCTCTCTCTCTCCCACCTTCGGTGTGAGGTTGACGACGCCATAGTGAACATTTAAGTGAAGTGTTTTTTAACAATAATGATGACACATGGCTTTGTTCCATTGTACTCCACGTCAGCCTCTGTTGTTTCCCTCTCTCGCACTTACACATGCAGAAAAAAAAAAAAAGGAAAACGGAAAAACATTCTTTTCACGTTCCCCTGCATCTGTGGTGGTGGTGTCCGCGGTTCTCTCTCCTCTTGTTGTTAGATACTCATGTGTTTTTTTACTTTTCTTTTTTTTTGTGGCCCCTTCCAGCTCTTGTGCACAAAATCCATGCTTGTCAAAGACGAAGACGATGCTGAACTGATGCGGAACCAAACGGCAGAGAAAATTCTGAACCACGGTTTGGGAAAGGCTGCAGCTAGTTTCAAAAGGCAGGGAATAAATCAGCTACCAGTGTGGATCAAGAAGAGAGAGAAAAAGAGTATGCAGTGTCATTGTGTCGGTAACTCAGAAACTTTTATGCACATCAAGTATGACAATGGAAAAAGCATGTTGATGACACTTGAAATATTAAATGCCATCGAGATGCAAGGGGACAGAGAGACTGTGCCAAAAGTGTAAAGTGAGAGAGAGAGAGAGGAGAGACAGAGAGAGAGAGAGAGAGAGGAAAAAAAGGAAAAAAAGGAAGGGAGAAGTAAATATGAGATGGTTAAAAATAAAAAGAACACCAGTACCTCGCCCAGCTATGAAGTTCGAGCCTGGACGTAGTGGTAGTACTTTACTAAAAAATAACAGAGGAAATATTACAAACAACAAACAAAATTTTGCAAAAAAAAAACAGGACAAAAGAAAACAAATGGGCCCATTTCTGTTCCTGCGCCAGGGGGACACACGCACACAGAGACAGAGAGGGGCTTGGTTTTGCACGAACGTGCAAAACTGTAATGAATCTTTCCGCCTTTTCATGGAAGTTTCATTCTTCTGCTAATTTATTTATCATTTACGTACGTAAAAATGTCAAGACGAAACTCCTTGAAAATTTTGAAAAAGAATAATACTTGATCTCAAAATTGGTAAAATTCGTAAGGATCTTAATCTCGTAACAAAAATTATCACTTCAACTTTTACATGTCTCTTTTGCCATTTTTTGAAGTGGCACGTCGCCTCCACAAGTCTTAAAAACAGTGATCGCTTATTTAATTCTAAAAAGAATAGCACATTTTGAAACTTTTGGTACTACCTAATATAAAACAAATTATTATGTTGTCATAAGCAGAATCATACAACCAAAATCAATTATTCAAACCTTGACAGCCTCAAAAGAATAAGAAAGCATACGGAAGGTTCCAGATCAAGCCCATGACACCAGCCACAAAAAAAACTTGGAGTTTTTCACAAAAGAATATGACACTTTGAAGTTTTCACAAAGAGTTTGGCAAATTGAAGTTTTCCACAAAAAAGTTTAATCCAACAGAACAACTTCGTACCATGATGTTTGACACAGGATGAGAGTTAACATTGGAAGTCTTAAACAACTTGTCTAACATGGTAAGGTACGATACCCAATCCCAAAATTGAACAGATTTCTCTTACAAGTCGATCAAACTGAAATTTAAGTAGTTGATTGTGTAACCTCGTATCCAAATACAGGGTAACTGGCGTTCGGGACGGACCGAACGCCCGAACGCCTGAACGTATGGGACCCCTTGGGGATGCGTTCGGCCGTTCGGGCCGAACGCGGACCCAAAAAAAAAAAAAAAAAAAAAAAAAAAAAAAAATCATCAAAAAGTCTGAAAAAAAATATGTTATGGAGAAAATTAAATTAAACAAGATTTGCCGGAGCATTACATCCGAATCCCTTACCAAATTTGAAATAAAAATAAAATACGGAAAACAAATACTAATAATAAAAATAAATAAAAATAAAAAGAGAATTAAATTTAGTGAGTGCGCGAGCATGTTTTCGATACCCCAATCTTTGGCGATTTTTCAAAACTTTTTTGGCATAGCTAAATGCCCTGAAAATTTACAGATGTGTACTTCACATAATACAAAACCCACTAAAAAAGTTTCAAAAAATAATAAAATTGTTTAGACCCCGAACTAAAGTGAAAACAAAAAGTAAAAAGTGAAAAAATACGTGGGCGAGCACGTTTTGACACTGCCATCGTTGGCGATTTTTAATTCTTATTTGGTTTAGCCAAATGACTTGAAACTTTACAGGCATGTACCTCACGTCATAGAGAACTGACAAAACAAAATTCAGAAAACAATTATTATTTTTAGGCCCGGAAATAATTTTTGGCGGGGGCCGAACGCCGGCGGGTTCGGACCCCGTACGGGACCCCGAACGCCAGTACGTACGGAGGTCTACCCGGGGACCTCCGTACATACGGGCTGGTATTGTTGGTGTATTGTCATATTGCACTGTTGATTTTTATTGAGCGTTAATACACTGGAGGTGAAGGGTGGTTAATTGAGATATTGAAAAGTATATATTTGACAAATACATATTGAAGTAGTATTTTAGATTATAAGCATTTTTATTTTATGTTATATGTACTTTCGTATTTAGTTAGTCACTTTTGTATATTATCTCCAGATGTATATTTGTTGTTTTATTACCGAAATATACTACGAGATTGTACTTAGACATTTTTGGATTTACTTAGTTATTTTAATACATCATATTTTGATACATGTTCGTTGTTTCTCTACCAAAATACAATGAGAGATTTTTTAGATTTGCATAGTCAGTTCAGTAGATTATATGAATCTATATCCTGATGTGTATTCAATGTTTCACTGTGGAAAAACAACGTCATCATATTGTGATGTTATATCCCAAAGTATATTCAGTGCTTTGTTATCGAAATTCAATTAATTTTCAAGATTTTCCTAGTTAAAATTTTGAGTTATATCCCGATATGTGTTCAGTGCTTCGTTACTAAAATAAAAATTTTAGTTTGTAAAATGTACTCAATCATATTCTTGGGTTATATCCCGGTGTGTATTCCATGTTTTATTATTGTAATAAACTTCATGAGTTTTTGGATGTAGGTAGTAATTTTACCAAATTATACCCAATGTATATTCATTGTTTCAAAATTATATCCCGATATGTACGTCGAATAGCAGAGGAAGGAGAAATTAGTGTTTTGAAATATTACAATTTGGAATAAAAAATTAAAAACAAAAATATAATAGTGAACGAGTGAGGAATCGTTGTTCGCAATAACAAGAACGAAATAAAACATTGTCAAATGATTGGATGATTAACTCAAATATTTGCGTTCATTGCTCGAGACCTCTGATTTTGGAGTTCTCGAACATCTGGTTCCACCATTGGGGTGATGTCGTGTGTCGTGTGACACGTGACACCTACTCACCAAAATATGAGAACCCCCGAAAAAGGTTACAAGGCGAATTCAAAATAAATATAAGAAAATAAAAATAGGTAGTATGATGTAGACAAGTTGGAGCAGTTTTTCTACAAGGTGCAAGACCATATATATGAGCACCTACAAGAGCAACTCCAGCAACAACGAAAACGTTGTGCGGAGGTGCAACAACACCATCCGTGACACTGATTATTGTAAGAGGAATTGCAACACAAACAATTGTTACTGTTGGTTGTGGGTTCTGAAAGAGAAGAAAATAAAATCAAAACTAAAAATAAAATGTGAGAAAATCAAATTTAACGGGGGTAGGTCAGTCATTACATATATGTGTCATTACCGAGATTTGTATTGTAATTAGTTGGGTAATTTAATATTGCAATTAATTGTTTAGTTCACCATTGGAAATAGTTGGGGATTATTTGATATATCACATGTTACATATCTATGTAACTTGAAAGTTTGACGTGAGTGTTATCTACGTAAGTATAATAGGAGATTAACGAGATATAGAAGATCTGAAAAAAATGAAAGTGAAAAATGACTATAAGATACTTTATGAAGTTTAAAGTTTTAACCCAATGATCCTCTTCTTAAATAAGCCAAGGAGTGTGAGACCGTAACAATAGAAGATTGGCGACATGTAATAGCACAACCCACTAAGTGAGAAACATTTCTCTCCTATAAAACCACGCGATTATTGAACGCGACTTTCTGCTAAAAAATTGAACGGAATTGAACTTTGTTCCAATGAACGCGTGTGCATGCAGAGTTCAATTCCGCGCGAACCTGCAGAGAGGGTGGAAAAGGGGGGGAGGGGGCGGGTTAGGTTCCCTGGGTTTTGTGAAGGCCTCCCTAGGGCTGGAAAAAAAAAAAAGTGAAGTAAAAATATATATATATATATATCGTCAAACAGAGTTGTCCGGTAAACTGTAGGTTGAGAGGAGAAGAGGATAACAAACGAGGGGATGTGACAGACTGTTCCGTGACAGATGGTTCACAACAGATGTTATTTACAAGTCACTTTCGACCACGTCAGGTTCCCACCTGGAATTCCTGAAATGACTTGAAGTGGCTGAAAATTTGAAAGCAGTTTCAGGTGCCCCCATCCAACCATTTAGATGGAGGGACATGAAACCAGTTTCAAATGTTCACCCACTTCGGTCATTTCAGAAATTTAAGGTGGGGACCTAAAACCGCAGTAATGACCTGAAATGGCTAAAGCTTTTGAAAGGGGTTTCAGGTAACCCCATCCAACCATGGTTGGATCCCTCACCTGAAACCCCTTTCTGAAGCTTCAGCCACTTCAAGTCATTTCAAGTGAGACACAACAACATAAGGCTAGAATAAAAACATAAAAAAATAAAAATAAAAATAAAAAAAACGTAAAATTTGTTCTCCAAATCATCGAGAACTTCGTAAATGACATGAGGTGTCTTCATGCCATTTCAACGGTTTCAGACCACTTCATAGTCTTTCATTTTGAAACTTCAGGTGATCATTAACCATTAATGCTTTGTCTGGGAGCATGGTTATCGATATGGGGTAACGGTCTTCTTCGCGACACGTTTGCGTTCCTCGTCTTGGTCAGAGGCTCACAACTGCCACGATCGTGATAGATAGATAACAGGACAGAGAAAAAAAAAAAAAAAAAAAAGAGAGAGGAAAACGAAGTGGGTGAGCGGCACGTACCTGACATCGCATGTCACTGTATCTTCCCTCGTCCTAGCGGAAGATTCACTCTTAGTTTGCACATTTAGTGAGCAATGAGACGTGGTCATTGCCGCACGACTTCGTCGTTAAGAGAGTCACTATTGTCGGAATGTAATGTCGCTCTCCATCATCGTCTCGGTGTTGTTTCGGTACAATTTGTCGACATCAAGTTTTTATTTGTCCTCCTACCGATCGCTCCATACGACCACTTGCTACACCACGCTACCTGTTTGATCTTATCAGTAAACTCGGCCTTGTCTTAAAGATTAAGCGATGCACGACTAAGTGTGAACACTGCGCACTGTGTGAGCACGGGGCGTTGCGAGAACACTGCGCAATGCAAAACCGTTCGTAGCTCGCTAAGTGTTGTCACTTTAGCTGATGGTTTCCTCACCACTTAGATAATCGTAATGATTTCATAGCTAATATGTATGGTATATCTCGACATTTGGACTTAGGAAAAAGGGTCGATCTGGGTCTATTGGACGTGTGGTGCCGCTATCTCTCACACCTCTGGGTTCTCACGGTTAAAAAATGAGGAAACGCGCTTCGCTGTGACACATTGAGAGTCTAAAGGTTGAGATATTCGATTGTGTACCAAAAGGTAAGCGCTGATTTGATAGCACATAACGATAGGAGGGGTTAGGATGATGATGTTTGACACTTACTTGCTCATAGCAATGGTCTGCACAGACAACATCTGCATGTCCGTTGGTCGGTATTGTATCATGCGTCTAAATTTTTCATAATATAATATCCGATTTCGAAACTGGGAAATTCCTCTAACGCGCCTCGATCGACCGCCGAGAAAGAGGTAGGCTAGCCAAGCTATATAAGAAATAATGCCAATAAGATTACAACATAACAAAAAAGTAAAAGTGACAAAGATGAAAGGAAAAAATCATTGTTAAGCTGCTGGTACACCACTTATTTGTTTATGGACTAAGTTTAGAACGCAAGGGGAACTCATTCAATATTATTTTGTAATGCTCAACAACAAAACATGAAAGCTACGATATATTTTCATCAACATAGAAAAAAAAACGCAAGAGAGATTTTCGACCTTTATGGGTCACAAAAATAAATGTTGCAGTAGGAGAACAAGATTTGTCCTATAATAAGTTAATTTTTTTATTAAAAAGTCACAAAGTATTATTAAATTGTAAGATGTTTGCACAAATAGCAATTTTTGATATCACAAGCTTTAAGAAGTTTCTACTAGTTATAAATGAGTAAAGTATTTCTTAGTACAGTGAATATTTTATTTTTTTTCCTATCTACTTCGATGAAGTAGATAGAAAAAGAAGAAGAAAATGAAATGAATCTATAAAACGGACTAATCTGTTGTACTGATGCTTTTACCGTTAAATGTTGATAAAATAAAATAAATTAGGGATAGTATTCAATTCAATAAATTAGAAAGATAAATATATGTTATTTTTATTGAGCAATATTCTTTTATTCTATATAATTAATATTCTATGAAATAGAAAAGAGGAAATACTCGAAATTAAAATACTATAGATTGCAAGGAACCCGTCTGTTATCACTTCTTGGAGTGCGCCAGATATCACACATTGTACAGAATCGCAATAGCTCACAGAAAGCTTCAATGAGATATGAATGAGACCAAGGAAATCAACTCAATTATATTAACCAGATTAAGAGAGTTTTTCACAAGTTCAAGATGAACAGCGCCGAACAGGCTCACAAGTCTTCTGCCCTCACCAGAGCATGACGCTTAACAGGTAAGTGTTACCAAAACTTTCACTCCCCTCTGTCCTTCCTCTCTCTCTCTGTATGTCTTCTCTCCCTTCCTTTGACCCAATGTAGTAGTCCTGGTCTTCCTTCTACTCACACCTCATCTACGCACACTCCCTAACACATGAGGATCTACTCTGAATACTACTCACTGATGTACTAACTATATCACTTCTACTACTAACACAAGCTGACGCAGCTATGGCTGCTTCAGCAAGCCAGCGCCCAGCATCTCTCACTCTCTTGTGCAGCATCAAGCCAGCGCTCTCCCTCTGCATGTTAGCGCACAAGAGCCACGACATTTTCACGCATCAATGCTATTGGAGTTTTGTCATGTGGGAGACTGCTCTGCTCCTTTATACTAATGGCACGGCCTTGCGAGGCCTGAATCAGCCTCCCTTGGAACTTTTTTCCCTGTCCCAGGTTGTGTAGAGTGTGTCCCAGTACCTTTCCCTCAGGGTCTGCTGCTGCTTCGGCCTTCAGGTCTGAATTTTGGACTTGGGGTCTGTATCTAGACTCTCCCTCTAGACTCGCCCTCTAACTTAATTCGTGACTGAAACTTAACCTTTTGACTTCTGTTTGAAGAGACACACCTACTGCCCGAATAGACACACATTCTGCACGAACAGACATATCTCCTGCATGAACAGACATGACTTGCACACCCCTGGATGAACAAATGTGACTCCCATAACTGAATATTGCAACTGTTCGTCCAGGGGCACAACTGTGACCTTTGACATTGACTTTTACTTAGCTAGGATGTGATTTTTGACCCAGAGAACATGTCCGTTGATCTGCTTTCACGAGTTGGGCTCTGGGCGAGTGACCCCACTATGCTGCATTCGTCAAACAGGGTCTGAATCGGGTAAAGGCCCTTTTATCCTCGCCGGCCTAGTTTCGAAGTCCTCTGAGAAAACCTTCATCTATCTATAATATTTATCCCTCTTTTGGCTCTTTTATAAGCAGATACAATAAGAGGCGCAGACTCAATTAATTCTTCTCTTGTGAACCAGCGATCTTCACTTGGGTCATGATATGCAAATCTTACTTTGTATTGTCGCTGGGGTCTGCCTCTACGTCCAATTTGAAGAGTGCTTTCAGCAACAATCTTATCCACGTCATATTTCTCATCCATACTAGGAGGTATCGTCGATCGGCGACTGGGAAACAACTCATTTGTCACATAAGGTAGGAGTTTTGATGCGTGAAATACTGGATACGTATGCAAATGTAGAGGAATCTCAATAGCATAAGAAGGTCCATCCACATCTCCTATTACATCCAAAACTTGTCACCGTCCTCTGTAGGCTGGTAATAACTTTTGGGAGACATTCTGGAACAAACTCTTTAGACTTAACCCATACCAGATCACCTACAACAAATTGAGAAGGTCTTCCGTGCTTATTTGCCTGCTCAATCATCTGATGTTGTGCCTTCATTATATTGTCCTTCACTTTCTCTATATCTTTCTGGTATTGTATAGCAAACTCACTTGTTCCTAGTGGAAGCTTATGCACTTGATCCGGGTTCAGACGATCAATAGGTCTGCGTGGACGTCATCCCAAATGTAACTCCATCGGAGTCTTGCATGTAGATAGGTGAACAAAGTTGTTATACGCACTGACAACTTTGGACAAATGCTCGTCCCAGTCAATCTGATGGGGACGGATGTACATACGCAGCGTCTGCTGCAAAAGCTTGTTCATTTGCTCAGTTTGGCCGTTCGTTTCATGATGTCTACCTGATGACATAGTCAACTTAGAGCCATAAACGTTCATTAGTTGTTGCCATTGTTCACTCGTGAATCGTGTATCTCTGTCACTCACAATTGTCAAAGGATGTCCATAATCGTTTACCCAATGGTTAAAGAACTCCCGGATTACTTGTTCCGTTTTCGTTTCTGCTGGTAATGCTACAAAAACAACATACTTACTAAACATGTCGACGATTACCATCACTTGCGTTTTT
>BFEA01000125.1:1541130-1587309 GCA_003427395.1 Chara braunii
TTTTTTTTTTTTTTTTTTTTTTTTTTTTTGAGGGGGTGGGGTCGGGCTTGCGCCGCCCCATGGCGCTTCCCGAATCCCCAACCCGCTTCCCCTCTGGCGGCCACGTGGCGTCAAAGCCGCGTGTCCGCGCGAACATGTCCGCGGGGTCGGCGGACTGGCCGCGTCCGCGGATTCGCCCGCGCTTGGCTGCCGCCGAGGGGGGTTCATAGTTGAAAATCAAAATATCATCCAAATAAACAATGACAAATTTATCAAGCCACTCGCGAAAAAGTTCATTCATCGTTTTTTGGAAAGTCGCAGAGGCATTAGTAAGACCAAAGGGCATAACTACGAACTCATAGTGTCTGTACCTTGTTTTGAAGGCAGTTTTATATTGGTCTTCCAGCTCTACTTCAATCTGATGGTAGTCGGACTTCAGATCTATCTTCGTGAAATATTTGCAACCCTGCACACGATCCAGCAAATCATCTATTCACGGTAACGGCTCTGCGTTTTTGATAGTTATCTCGTTTAATCTTCTATAATTTATGCACATGCGTACCCCGCCATCCTTCTTAGGCACACATAGCACAGGCGCACTATAGGGCGAGGAACTAAGCCTTATCCATCCATTTTCCAGCAATTCATCCAGTTGGGATCGCAGTTCATCCAACTCTTTTGGTGACATTCGGTAAATGGGTTCCTTATGACTCTAACTTCCTGGGATAATGTCTATGTGATGCTTGATGGGTCTCTCAACTACACCGCTTGGGGCCTCAGCCACATCTGCGAATTCCTTCAGGATCTTTTCAATTTCTAGGTACTTGGCCTCTTCCTTTATTTCACTGTCTTTCATTGGGCGTACATATGCAACAAACACTTGATCATACAAGTTATATTTTTTTATATGGCGGGCGAACGCGGGGGCACTCATACAACAATCAGCCAAGCTGTTTTCCTTACCAGATTCATGAAATAGGCGGATTTTTTTCTTTCCACCCTGCGGACTTGGGAGCCAACACTCATGGTCCCTTAACTTGAGATCCGCATTAGCAGCTTCCCCCCAATTCATGCCTAGCAACACATCAAAGGGCAGACTATCTTCCACCAAGAGAGTCCGAGAGTGGAGAACACGTTCCACCTTCCCCTCTGCTTCGAGACGAAAGTATGTTTGTACCCCCTTGACGTATCGATCCATGACAATCTCTAAACTATTTGCTAACTTACTTACAATGGGTTCATCCAATTGTTTTACTTCCAGCCCAAGGCGCAGTTTCTGCAAACCTTTCTTGCTAATATAACTGCGTGTAGACCCGCTGTCAATCAATCCTCCTACTCTTACTTTATTAATTTCAAGATCTGCAATTATTAGTTGTCCTTTGCGTTTCTTCATTTCAGTCTAGGCTTGGCGACAAACGACCAACTCATCACCCACGCCAGCGAGGGATCCATCTAGAGAGATGCATACGTTTGCCACCTCTGGACAGTGCACTAGATGGGGACTGTCTACCTCTTCAGTTTCTGCCATTGGGACCTTCGAATGGGAGGATTTCTGTTTTTCAACATCCGAAGTCCCTGCAGAGGCAACTGAGACCTCTACTGGTTGTTCTCTTTTGCTACCTTGTAGTCAGGGCAATAAGGGACAATGTGGTCGGGATCCCCACACTTTAGGCATTGGTAAGTTTTCTTCCTGTGTTGCCAAACTTGCTCAGTTATCTCCAACTTTTTCCAAGGCTCCCCTTCTGGAAGACCTGGATGTGGCGGATAGGGCTTATCCCAATTCCCGTACCAAGCGCCTCTTCCTCTACCCCAAGTGAAATTAAAACCACGGCCACTTTGCGAGGGACCATTACCCCTTTCTCCCGCGTAGTAGCTACCTTCGCCACCACCCCTCTGGGTGCCGGATCCTCTTCCACCACGTCCACGACCTCCTCTTCCTTGGCCACGTCCTCTTCCTTGTCGCCCTCCCCCGCGGGCTGCAACGGCCGCGTAACTCCCCTCCTGAGCTACCGAACCGCTGGGTCCTTCCTCAAGACCATAGTCTACTTGGTCCCAAGAAAGTGTTTCAACACCTCCTTCTTCAAAGGTCAGAAGGAGGCTGTCTTTCCCAGGTATAGACCCTGAGATAGTGTCGTTTTGCCATTTCTTCCCCGCTTGCAGATCTTTCCAATAATGACAATAATTGGTCTCAGCTAAGAAGCCAGCGTGATCTATGGCGATCTTGCTGAACTTCTCGTAGGTCATCCCCTCTTCCTTTGTACGGGGATACAACTGAGTACGAAGGGGGTCGGGTAGTGCGCGTGCAAAACTGTTCAGTATCTGAGCAAGGGTAAGTCCATGTTCATTGCATTGCAGCAATTCATCCATGGTTGCTTTAAGCACAGAGGTGCTCTTCCATTTTTTGTCTGGGAGGTTCATAACTAACATCTCAGTCCTGCAGGCTAAGGTTTTCTCCTCAAACCGTTCTCGAATGACTGTAAAGAAATCTTCAATGCGGGTTTCTGGGAATACTCTACGATGGATCTGCAACCTGCTTCCTTTTGCAAGGAGATTGCGAAGCTCATGACATCTTCCTCCATACACGAACTTGCCATTAACACCCTGTCCCAGCACGGAATGCGTTGTCCGTAGACATACGACTCGACTGCTGCAATCCAGTGTAACACACTTTGCTCTCTCTTACAATTATATGTTCATCGGATTTTAACTTTAATTTTTTTGACCTGACCCGCTTCATTTGGCAGCACCCCCTTTTGTTTACTGTCTTTGTCTACGTCTCCCCCATCTCCATCTCCGTCTCCTCCGTCTACTCTGCCGCCTCCTAACACCTTCTTTATCACGGTGGAACCTGCCAATTTCTTGGCCAACTGCTCATCCAACTTTTGTATGCAGTTGAACATGTGCTGGTCAACTTCCTGCGCTGATCGCTGCAGAAAGTTGTTCCATACTCCCTTAAATTCAAATTGGTGATTCTCGAACTTTTGCACAAACTTGGTTAACGCAGCGAGTTGTTCATTGGTGTGAAGGAGAGTATCTGTGAGGAGGGTAAGGCGGTCATCCGCGGCCGCTTGTTGTTGTTTCTGTTCCTTTAATTGTCTCTGAAACTTTTCCCCCTCCTCTTTTAATCTTTTTTTCTCTTCAAATTCTTATCTCGTTGCTGTCACCATCCTATTATTTAGTTCTGCTTTTAGTTCCGCTATCAAGAGGTCTCTTTCTTTAGGATCTGTTATGGTGGCTAGCTGTGCAATAAATGCATTTCTCTCCTCCTCCGACTCAACCACCATGACATTTTTGTATCCGAACTGTTCGAGCCAATTCATTGGGTCGAGCTCAATCGTAATACCACCGGCACTGCTGGTTTCCCCTCTTTCTGTATGACGCCTGTGCAATCTTTCACCTTTTTTTTTTTTTTTTTTTTTTTTTTTTTTTTTTTTTTTTCATCTTTTTCTTCTTCTTTTTTTTTTTTTTTTTTTTTTTTTTTTCCTTCTTCTTCTTCAACTGCCTTTAACTCTCCCTGAAGCTTTCTTTCTTTCTCTTTCATTTCTTTCTCTAACTTTCTCTTTCCTTTTTCATTTTTTTCATCTTTTTTTCCCTCTGTTTCCTTTTTGTTTCTTTCTCTTTTTTCTTTTCGGCCTCTCGCCGTTCCCCTTCAGCCTGTTCTGCAGGCGTAGGCCTTGGCTTCACAGTACCTGACCTCATCATCATACGAGAGCTACACACTCTCCCGAAGCCCAGGGGAAAGAAGAGTTTGAAGAGTTGGCCCATCAACACCGAGAGGATCATAATGCCTTGCATGGGGTAGTCGTCCATGATGGGGTGCAACACAGGTACCCCTCCGCTGTCCCACCAGGTAAGAATTCCCATCTTGTCCTACTTGTCTGCCACGTGGATGGGATATGCTCTGTTTTTTTTTTTTTTTAAACTCTGGATGTTGCTGTCTCAGAAGTAACGAATTTCAAAAAATAAAACTTTAAGTTAATTATTTTTCTTTTTTCTTACTTTGTTTGCTGCCTGCCTTCAACGCCAATATGCCTTGGTTGTACTTATACTTGTCTAGCCCTGTCTTTTTTTTATTTTTGTTCCTTCTTTTTTTCTTTAACTAACGTACTGGTCTTCTACGCAGTACCAAGCTGGAGCTTACACAGTGTCAGATGCACAGGCGATACTTCCTTCGCAAGTCAACTTTGCCTTTGTTCATTTATTGCCTTATGACACGTGTGCTATCTGACGTGGCAATCTGCCACCATACCCACAACCTACTCCTACCCTTCCTACCACTTAGCGCAGACGTCAGACCAGATGTCAGGGATATAGAACCAGATAATGACTCTTACCTACTATCGACTCTGACTTGACCAGACTTTCGCCCCCTAACATTATACCGGACCAGATGTGAACAGACAGCAGCAGCAGCGACAACCAGAGAGGCTGTCTCTTATACACATCTAGATGTGTATAAGAGACAGTCCTACCACTTAGCGCAGACGTCAGACCAGATGTCAGGGATATAGAACCAGATAATGACTCTTACCTACTATCGACTCTGACTTGACCAGACTTTCGCCCCCTAACATTATACCGGACCAGATGTGAACAGACAGCAGCAGCAGCGACAACCAGAGAGGAGGGGTAGAAAAAGGTACTCGATACAACTCCACGCACAGCCAGGAAAGGAGTAAGAGTTCTTCTCTTCTTTGCGGACGTCGATGAAGACTCCTCGATCGCTCCACGCTCCACGCTCCATGCGCAGGTAAGACACTTTTCCTTAGCCCCTTCCTCTTCGACCTGCTTCCCCCCTCCTTATCCCAATCCACAACGCACACCTCTTAGTTCTCCACCATAGCCAGCATTCTTCGAGCCAGCATATCTCTTTCGCCAGCCTTACTCATGCCAGCGCCTCAGTGAGAGTAACGAGTTATGCTCTGATACCAAATTTTGTAAGGAACTCGTCTGTTATCACTTGCTGGAGTGCGTCAGATATCACACATTGTACAGAATCGAAATAGATCACACAAAGCTTCAATGAGAGTTGAACGAGGCCAAGGAACTCAGGTCAATTATATTAACCAGATTAAGAGAGTTTTTCACAAGTTCAAGATGAACAGCGCCGAACAGGCTCACAAGTCTTCTGCCCTCACCAGATCATGGCGCTTAACAGGTAAGTGTTACCAAAGCTTTCACTCCCCTCTGTCCTCCCTCTCTCTCTCTCTCTGTATGTCTTTTCTCCCTCCCTTTGATCCAATGTAGTAGTCCTGGTCTTCCTTCTACTCACACCTCATCTACACACACTCCCTAACACATGAGGATCTACTCTGAATACTACTCACTGATGTACTAACTAAATCACTTCTACTACTAACACAGGTTGGCACAGCTATGGCTGCTTCAGCAAGTCAGCGCCCAACATCTCTCTCTCTTGCGCAGCATCAAGCCAACGCTCTCCCTCTGCATGCTGGCGCACAAGTGCCACGACACTCCCACACATCAATGCTACTGGAGTTCTGTCATGTGGGAGGCTCCTTTGCTCCTTTATACTAATGGCACGGCCTTGCGAGGCCTGAATCAGCCTCCCTTGGAACTCTTTTCCCTGTCACAGGCTGTGTAGAGTGTGTCCCAGTACCTTTCCCTCAGGGTCTGCTGCTGTTGCGGCCTTCAGGCCTGAATTTCGGACTTGGGGCCTTTATCTAGACTCTCCCTCTGACTTAATTCGTGATTGGGACTTAACCTTTTGACTTTTGTTTGAAGAGGCACACCTACTGCCCGAACAGACGCACATTCTGCACGAACATACACATCGCCTGCATGAACAGACATGACTTGCACACCCCCTGGATGAAGAGATGTGACTCTCATATTTGAATACTGCAACTGTTCGTCCAGGGGCACAACTGTGACCTTTGACATTGACTTTTACTTAGCTAGGATGTGACTTTTGACCCAGAGAACATATCCTTTGATCTGCTTTCACGAGTTGGGCTCTTGGTGAGTGACCCCACTATGCTGCATTCGTCAAATAGGGACTGAATCGGGTAAAGGCCCTTTCACGATTATAAATTGAATTATATATTAAATATATAACATATATAATTTAGTAAGGTTCTTTCTGTTGCATCGAATTAAACCACATGCTCCACCGCTTGTGCGGGCCCCCGTCAATTCCTTTGAGTTTCACTCTCGTGAGCATACTCCCCTACCAGGACACTTAACGCGTTAACTCTAACACTGAACGAATCAAATCGTCAAACATTTTGTTTGTGATACCATATCTAAAATTAATATGAATATTATATTAAAGATCGGAATTCCTTTCGGGAGAAAACAATGAAGATGAAGAGAGGAAAACTGATATTGAAAAGACATAATAACCTTATTTGAAATAATGATAATTATTTTTTTATATACTATTTAATTGACTATATATATAAAATTATATTAAATAAATAAAATAAATATAGGTAGGTTTAATGTTTTTGAGAGTAAAGTTGACTACATAAAATGAAAGATAAAAGAAAAATTGGACTATATTCGAAATGTTGTTTATTTGTTAATAGACGCTAATAGTTGAATGATGTTCAAAGAAAAAAAAGTAATGCTACTTGACAATTACAAAGTTTTTCTACAGCTAAAGAATAAGCATGTTCTTGTATCATCATAGAAACATAATCTAATCGATCAAAATAAGGCAAAGCTTGTAGATATGTTTTTATATTCAATTAATGTTTCCTTACCTTTATGAAGTAAACCAATATGTGGTTCTGCACATTCCACTACTTCTCCATTCATTTCCAAAACTAATTTTAAAACACCATCAGCGGTTGGGTGTTGAGGTCCAAAATTGAAAGTCAATTTTTTTATTTGTTTGGTTTTGACCATATATTAATTTAGGACGGAGCCTACGACCGGATCTATTTTTTTTCATAGTCTCTAAAGGATCCTCTTGCTAATATTTATCAAATCGATACATGACTTCTCTTGAGATTGATCTATCCAAGAAATGTAAATGAATGTTTTTTCGATATAGTTGGATGCACACTTTAATCTTACGATAAAAGAGGACACCTTTGACCGTGTTTTGTTAGAGTTCGACCGGATTTATCTAATCCTGTTTGCTCGCCATGCTTTTGCACCTCAGCGTCAAAGTGACCCAAAAATAATGAATGAAATTTAGATTATCAAAAAAAATTGATTCATTATTTTGAAGATTGTTTGAATTTATATTTAGATTAAGATAAAAATCGGATAGCAAAGTAAAACGTTCCCTGTCTGTTTTTTTTTTTGTAACGATGCCTTCTGACTGAGAAATAATTTGATCTGCTATATTTAGATAATAGTCGCATACATATTCAACCGAAAAGTCTGTTTCTGTTATTTCAAACAAAGTTTTACTTTTGAATCTTGAAACTCGTATGTTTTCTATTAATGGAAGTAATTCTAGTACTAACATAGGGCAAACTTCTACATACTTATGTAGAAGATCTCGTTTTGAAGTTCTATTACCTACCAAACCAGCTAATCTTAAAGGATGCGTGCGAGCTGTTTTGCACACTGAGGGAGGAATCCTATTTGCGGAAAATAGTGCGTCAAATATATTGTCAGTAATTATTATGCAATAATCTGCATAATTAAGCGGTGCTGCAAATCCCCCGCATACTACATCACCTAATACATCAAATAATATTTCATCATATTCATAAAAAACATTTAGTTTTTTTAGTAACTTGACTGTCTTTCGTACTACATAGCCTCCACAAACTTTTAGCTTATAGTTCTATTGGGCATAAATGTTACCGTTTAATTGAATTTTCATGTGGAACTATCGAAGGTATAAGGTGTACAGTCATTACGAATATGTGTTTTCATTTATGTAATAATGACAATCAGTATATTTGGAATAGTTTTAGCTTTACGTCAAAATCGTTTAGAATATATAGCGAATTTATTCGCGTTAGTGTTGACGAATACCATTTTAACTATTACAATGTTTATTACTATCTTTTCATTTGTAGGTAATATTTTTTTTGTTGCTCTAGGTTGTGGAGTTTATTTATTAGCCTTAATAGGATTAGTGACCAGCATTACTAATTGTTTTTATTATATACGTTTTGTGAAAATCATGTATTTTGACCGCATTATTGCTCACAGTCCATGTTGTTGTGCACTGGCTCTGTGTTGCTGTAAATTACAACTTTTAACAACCTGCACCTACTGCTACGCTTCACCGTTGCGTTATCCATGTTGTTTTGCACGGTATATTATTGTTGCATATCACTGTGGTGTCATATTCGTTGTGCTTGATTGTATGGGCACATTGCTGTGTTTTACTTGTCATTCAAATAATGCATTATTCGTTGTGCCCGATTGTATGGGCACATTGTTGTGTTTTTCTTGTCATTCAAATAGTGCATAAGGAAACAGAGGGGGGCGTGCACTACTCAAACGCAACCCTTTTAGACTGCGTAGCGATTGTTTGGTTAGAGGAAATGATATTACGATTTGGGGGAGCTATCAGACTGTCGTATTCTCTGCGCTTAACCGCAATTTGGTCATTTTTATTGCATTCGTAGCCGCCATTGGTGGACAGGCGATTGAAGAGTTCAAGGCCCTCTCGCGTGAGTCTGAGTGCACCGTCTTTGTATCTGAGTGACTTAATATCTCTCCGTCTACCTTTTTCACTCTCAGTCTAGTGTATTGGTTCAAAGAGCAAGGCGTAAGGTGTGATTGAAACCCATAATCCGTGCCAAGACCTTTGTGAGAGGTTCACCTCATCGTTTCCGGGAGTTCTGATGGAATCTATGCGATATTCTGAAGGTAGAAAACAGTCAGGCATATCTTCTTCTACCTGTGTGAACCCACTATACCCCTATTATTATATATCTCTGGTTTTGTCTGAAAGATATGTATGCGTTCCCTTATGAATTTTGCTTTTTTTTTCAGAACTTAATTAGATTAATTAGAAGGAACGCATGCATAAATCTTAGTCTCATTTTATTTTTACTGAATCATGTTAAGGGATGAACTGGAGAAAGGTTGGAGGAAGGTGGTTTTGCATGCATTTGACCGAGTCTCAAAGGTTGGGCATTATTTCTAAGATGAATGACCTAGGGTTATGTTTATTGATTATTTTCTGAAAGATTATGCATTGTTTCTAAGATGAATGGTCTGGTTGGTATATTTATTTCTGAGGGTTTGTCTAGATGCTCTTCGAGACTAAGCGTTGTTTTTAAGCTAAATGGTCTGGTCTATGTGTTTCTTTTGAGATATTCGACTGAAGTTTGACATTTTTTGAAGTCGCATGGTCCAACGTAATTCTTTTGAGTGACTTAGGAGTCGGGACAGATTGGACATTGTTTCCAATCAGAATAATTTAGTCTCTTGTTTTACTCTAAGGGAGGATTTTGACGAAGGGATAAACATTGTTTCCAAACTGATTGGTTTAGTAAAAACCACTCACCAAGCACAAACGAGTATAATTGGAGATACTTTATCTATATTGCATATAAACAAGCAATTGAGCACTGTTTCCAAACCGAATAGCTCAACATTAAGCCATATCACTAATAAGAGAGATAAACTTCCCTGCCCATATTTTAAAGATAAGTCATAATTAAACAGTTCAGGGCGACCAAATATTGTTTTCAAGATGAATGATCAAAGAAGAGAGAAATAGTTATGCAACCTGTTCGTGTATAATCTAAGGAATGTTAGGCGTTGTTTCTAAGCTGAATAGTCTAGCGTCATGCCGTATGTAAGATGGGTACAAATGATCATCATATGCAGTATCAATAAATTATCTTATGAGAGAACAACCTTTGGGTTTTGTGAGAGTACTTACCCATTATGGTATGGACTTGTTTGTGATTAAATGTAAGTTCTACTTAGTCTGAGTATCAACTTTGATAGGTAGTTACTTTAGATGCTCACCACGTGTTGTAATTGTAGCAGTTAGTTCAATTCCTGCACTTTCTTCTTACTTAGTTCAATTTTAGCATATTTGTGTTAAGTTTATTTTTCATACTTGGCTTTGTATAAATTTTGGAAAGTCATTTTCGCTAAAGGAAGTGTTGCACATTTTTTTACAAAACCAAGGAGTTAGTCAAAAGTTTATCTTTTCCAAATTTAACTTTTGTTTAATAAAACTCAAACAAAAGTTAAATTTTGAAAAGACAAAGTAAGAATCTAGAAAACCTTTTTCTATAGGGAAAATGCTGCCCAATTTTATAGGGAAAAAATATTGTCTTTGTGAAGTCATAATCATTTTTAGATTTTGTATTTAGTTTTGTACAAATTTTGGAATGACTCTTCTCTAGACGGGGTGTTGCCAAAAATTCTACAAGTTGTGTTATTTGCCCATCAGATTGCGTTGATAGAAGCCATCTATAACCTCGACGAGGCGTGGGTAAATGGAGTCCGACAAACATGAAGGTCGGGGTTTTCGCCTACCTAAGTAGTAAAAGTGCGGCTTTGGGAATGTGACCGCTTACAAGGGTCAGAATGATCTTCGATGCGGCTCGAGCGTGTTGGGTGACATGCACAACAACTTTAAATGAAACTTGAACCTCAATGTGGCAGGAAAGCGAGTAAGGCAACCGTGAACTTAGTCGGTAGGCCGAGCTGCGGCCTTGGGATAGTTCAACAAACCGAGGTGGATACTTTTTATATTGATATCAACATTATTAAGTTTTAACTTCAGTCTAGCCGTATAGGTTACGACACTCGATTTTCATGTACCAAGTACAGGAATCGAGGCCAGTCAACGACGAAGAAATTGTGGAGCACGATTGGAGGATATTGAGGGGTTAAGGGTCCCATGGGACTATTCCCTTAATCCACTTCGAGGCAGATTGAAATATGATATTAAAAAAAAAAAAATTGAAGTATGAATCGAGTGTCTCCAACCACTCTGCCGCAATGACTCAATGTGTGGTGTGAGTTCAAGGATGCTACAACCCAATAGGTGGGCTAGATATCACGACCGATATGGATCCACTTTTGAAAACACCTTCAAGGGTTGTAATGGTTACGAGACTTCGTTCTTGAGGCTAAGGGTGACGGCTCGAGGCCTTGCGTGCACAGTGGTGTTTGATGTCCTAAATGCACGTTGTTCAATAACCATTGTGAATGAGCATGTGGAACCCACGAGCAATTGGCCCCTCTTGGAGTGACCAAGTTAAGTAGCGGTGATGGGACTGCGTGTTGTCCGAGCAGAGTGTGTTGATAAGCGTGTCCGTGGTGTGGTGTTGTGTGTGTGTGGTATGAGTTCAAGGATGCTACAACCATAGAGGTTGGATATCATGATCGGTATGGATCCAATTTTCATAGCAACTCCAAGGGTTGTAGTGCCCACGAGATTTTGTTCTCGAGGCTGAGGGTGTCGGTTCGAGGTCGTGCGTGCATGGTGGGGCCTGGTGCCCTAAATGAACGTTGTTTAGTAACAATTGACGGGCAAGACCGAGGATTGTCAGTGGGTTCCCCTCTCTTCCATCCTCCTCGTTGTCGTACCAAATACCCTTACAAGGGTATTTGGCGTGTTTTCTGCAAGTGACGCTGGTACCACTTCGCTCGTCTGACAGCGCGTGCGGGGTATTGACGGCAAGACGCAGCCATGATCAGCTTGGCTGGGTGTGGCGTCGCAGGCTAGTAGGAGGCGCGCCATCCATTCTCGATTTTTATTATTTATTTATTCCTTTATTTTTATTGATTTTTTTATTTTCGGTAATCGAGGTCGTCGCCAACCAGCCTGTGGGTTCAGGATGTCGGTGAGAGTTCTCTACCATATCGTTGTTATACTGCCACGGTCTGGGCAAGGGCCGAGTTTTTAGTGGCGCTTGAGATAAAAGGGGCCGGCAATGCTGAATATATGTGGTCTACGTTTCGGGTCCGGAGGGGTCGCGTAGGGGTGTGTTGTGGTTGCGGGTGCCTAGGGTGCAAGTACGTTTGTTTTTTTTGTGACTGCGCTGAAGTTATCACTGCACAGCATTATGGGCAACCCCGTAGCGGGCACATCCGGGTGCAAGCCGCCGATGAGGGAACACGCAGGGACCGCACCCACCAGCAGTGCTGCAGCGGGTGGGTACCTACCGGGCCAGGGGTCAGCCGGTCGCATCCGGGTCAAGGTCGCAGCTGCTACAGTCCTGAAAGGTCAAGGTCGTATCCGCTCCAGTCACCGACAGGTTAGGTCCTACCAGTATCCGGGAGTGGCCTGTCTGAGCCGCCTCATGATTAACTTGAGGCAAGTGGGCAGGTGGCGAGGCTAGCCCGGTAGGCTGGGGTGCGACCGCACTGAGCCGGTGGTACACCCCCATGTAGTCAGCAGGGCAGTCCCAGTCACTCTAGGTCCAGTCTAGCAGGTACCATACGGGACTGTGCGCACTCAAGACCGATGGAAGGGGCGGTCCAGCACCAGACAAGAGTATAAATCAAAGTGCAGCGCCAAGCTGGCCAGTCGTTCCGGCGTGAGCCATGCGGAAGCGCTGCTACAGCGGCCTAGCATGGTAGAAAGGGGCGAAGTGTGGTCGTGCGCTGAAGAGGAACGACGGTCTGGGCACAGGCAGGGAGCGATGGGCAATGAGGAGAGCGGGGGTTGAACCCGGACGACGAGCTGCAGCAGGCATCAGACAGCGGAGTGAACGGAGGCTGTCGGGGGCTGCGCTAGTCGCAACGCTCAGCTGAGGCGAAGGAGAGAGAACCGGAGGCCAACGGGCAGCGGCGGAGGATGACCGGTAGCAGGGGCAAGTAGAGCGGAGCACCGAGGGGGATGAATCAGGACGAGGGGCCGGGCCAGGTTCATTCAGAGAGGGGTAGGTGTGGTGGAGTGAAGATCGAACAACTAGTTCGATCCTCCATGGATTAGGCTGGGAAAGGATGTAGGTGGGGGGGTTTCTGACAAGGCGAAATCAGTAGTAAGGTTAGATAAGTGAGAAGTTCAGTAGATTAGAAAGTTAGTGAGAGAGTTAGTGCAGGAAGTTATGGCGGAGAGTGTCGGGAAGAAGAATAACAGGGGTAAAAAGTTTATATCTCGCTCAATCCTCGATGGATATGAGTGAGATAAAATGCTAAATAGGGGTTTTGTGAGGCCGCGAGCTGAATGGCGCGGTCAGAATTGGTAATGGGATAGTGAATAGGTCAGTGCACGAGAAAGGGGCTGCGTGGATATGGCAAGAACGGAGGGGAAGAGACCTGAGGAAACAGGGATCGCGCCTGTTTCTCAACGAAAACGGGTGGGAGAGAACTTGAGTTAAGAGTTTTTGCCCCGGGGCGATAACATTGGTGATGTTAGATTAGACAATAAGTGAGTAAAATAGAAGTTAGTAAAGAAAGTCAGTGCGCTGAAGTGAAGAGAGGGCGGGAGTGAAAACGGGAGATGGCGGGAGGTGAAGGAGGGGGAAGACAGAAAGGTAGCAGAAACGAGCGAGGGAAGAAGGGATTGCGGGGTTTCAACCCCTGGCGAGTTCGTTGGAGGCGTTAGTCTTGGCGCTAGGTAAGTAGAAAGGAGGGTGGTAACGAAACGAGGTGCGCCGGATTCATTAGGGGAGGTGTGGAATATGGACGCAGAGGATGGGAATGTACCCAGACACGTTCTGCGTCAGGCTCATTCGGGAATTGAGATGAGGAAGGAGGGAATATAGCATATGAACTTACCTGCGAGTTTGAGCTTCGGGGTCAGCACGAGGTTCGTATTAGTGGGAGTACAGAGAGAGAGAGAGAGAGAGAAAGGCCTAACCGCATACGTGCGCCAGGAGTACTGCGACCCTGCGATCTTGCAACGGGGAGCGGGCGGGGCCGTTTGCAGCAGGATCGAGTGGGGGTCGCAGCAGGCAGGGGGCGAGGAAGCGGCGTTGAGGCACGTACCTGCATAGGGGGAACGACGGTATATGCTCCTGCGCTCCGACTGCAGTCCCTTCCAACTCAGCTGGCGCCTGAGTCGTGAGAGACTAACGGGGACTTACCTGTAGGCGGGTGGATCGTCCTTCATAGCTGCAGGCCTGGACTCAGTGGCCAAATCCAACTGGCGGAAGTACCCAAGTAGCATCCGCGAGATGTTTGGGCTCAGTCCACATTGATCCTACGTACTCAAGCAAGCTCGGTGTCGACCACGTAGAAGAGAGTCTTTGAAAGATTAAGCGGGACTGTCATAGAACCGCATGTGGTAGGGTGATCGTCCCATTTTTGAAGACTCACCTGCCTTACGGATGTGCTGCCTAATCTTGCGGGTTGAGGTAGCGAGAGTCCGACCGTGGGACAAGTGTTGCCCAGACTCGAGGAAGGGCAGCGCAGCCAAGTCCGCGCACTCGGTCTACTGCAGGGGTGGCGGGACTGCCTTACTGCCACTTTACAGCACGGAAGAAGGCTGTATTTTTGAGTCGCAGGCGGTGCCTTGAGTTGCGGCCAGAGTAGTTCGAGCCGCGAAGCTTTGAGAAGTGGCTGAGCCTTGTTGAGGAGTCGCTGGTGTGATTGTGGAGGGGTGCTAAGGAGTTAATGCGGCGATTTGGAAAAGTTGACTTCGACGGTTTGACTCCGATAGGACCAAGCTGGCAGTTGGCCACCATTGCGGGGCCCTCAGGCGAGCGAAGGTATCAAGGCCCTCTCTCGAGAGTTGAGTTGTCCCCCTCTGGTATCTCGAGAGTCTGACACCCCTGCTTCTACCCTTCTTACTCTAAGTCTAGTCTGTGGTTCTGAGAGGAAGGCGGCAGGCGGGATTGCAACCCGTAGGACCGCAGCAAGACTCTGTGGGGAGTCATCCCACCGATTGCGGGAGCTCTGCCGGAACTCGAGAGGAGTTCTGGAGGCACGGAATTGAAAGGTAACCATTGCTCTCCCTCTATAGACCCAGATTATAGCCCCTATATGTATTGCCCTTAGTATGTTTTGACTGAGTATACTATTTGTACCCCTACTTTGACTTTTAGTTTGACTTTCAGGACATGAATCAGATTAAATAAAGGAATGTATGTGAAATGACAGTTTCAGTTTTGTTTGTCTGTCTGAAAGCAGATTCTAACAAAGGCTTGGATCAGGGGGAAGGTTGGGAGGAAGGCAGTTTTGCTTGCGATTGAACGGGTCTTATAGGGTCAGGCATTGTTTCTAAGATGAATGGTCTGACTGCTGTGTTTTGTTTTGTTTTCTGAAGATTCAAACATTGTTTCTAAGATGAATGGCTTGGTTGCTGTGTTTCTTTAATTGTGTCAGACATTGTTTCTAAGATGAATGGTCTGGCTACTTAGTTCTGAGGGGTATTGCTTGCTTTACTTTTGAGGGTCAGAAATTGTTTCTAAGATTAATGGTCTGGCCATTGTTTTACTTGGGTGGTTTCTGAACAGTCTCTGGGTCAGACCCAAGGTACTCTGTTTTTTTTTGTGTGCTTAAAAAGGGAGAACTGAACATTGTTTCTAAGATGAATGACTCATCTCTCCTTGATTGTTTTTATTATGAGGGAGGATTCAGGGTCAGAGGACTAGACATTGTTTCTAAGATGAATGGTCTAAGTCTGAGGCCTCAGGACCATAATGAGAACAGAGGAATAGGATTTTCTATAATGTGGTATATATATATGCTTATATACGAACAAGGCTAGTCAGGCATTGTTTCTAAGATGAATGACCTGATTATAGCCTTATCATAAACAAAGAGAGTATAATCAAGAGTTATAAATGAAGGTAACCTGGGCAGACTGAGCATTGTTTTTAAGACGAATGGCTCAGCCCTACGCCTCTTTTTGAAAACTAAGGTGCAGAAAGGTATATATAACTCGGGTATTCAACAGTTCAGGGCGACTAAGCATTGTTTCTAAGATGAATGGTTTAGTCATATGCCCAAAGGAAGAGAAAAGTAGTTGTGCAACCTGTTCGTGTATGCTTGATAGTTAAGTCAGACATGTTCCATAAGATTGGATGGCCTGACTTTACGCCTTATGTAAGTTGGGTATAAAGGATTAAATCATTGAAAGATCATAAACTACTGTCTGCCAAATTGATTTGGGGGTGGTGAGAGTACTTACCTTTGTGGTTTGGCTTGCATGTGACTAAGAGAGGCTACTACTTGGTCTGAGTTTCAGTTTGACAGGTAGTTGCTTTAGAGGCTCGCCACGTGCTAGAGCGATAGGAGTTAGCTTCGATTCCTGCATTTTCTGAGCTAAGTTTATTTTTACTTAGGTCAATTCTTGCATTTTCTGGGATCTTTTGTTATACTTGGCCTTGTATAAATTTTGGTAAGCTACTTTCTCTACGGTAAGCGCTGTTGAAATTTCTACAAATCCAAGGAGTTAGTCAAATTTTGACTTTTCAAAGTTCAACTTGTCTCAAGTTCATACACGACTTAGTAAAAATCTGGGAAGTCTCCTTTTCTAAAGGGAGTGCTGCCCAAATTTTTGCTAACTCAGGGAGTTAGACAAAATTGAACTTTGGACATTCAAAGACTATTTTTGTTTTCATATTTAGGTTGATATAAATTATGAAAAGACATTTTTCCTACAGAAAGCGCTGCCGAAATTTTCTTGATTTAGAGGAGTTAGATTATATTTTGACAGGTGGCGATTCTGGCGATCCACCCTGAATGGGGGAGATTTTGCCATTAGTCTACCTTTGCTTTGGGCACTGGCTTAGAGATAGGCTTAGACCTAGTTGGCAGGTCGTTTGAGTGAGAATGGGCTATGGAGGTTCATCCCTCATATGCTGATGATTTAGCTTTGGCATTGACCTGTTTTATGGTACAGGCCTTTCTTGGATAGTCGATTCAGGACTTAGACTAGTTTCAGCTTGATCCTACAAGGATCACCTTCTGTAATCACTGATAACAGGTCGGTTGGTTGATCGCCGACTTGTCGGCTCATGACACAACTTTACTTATACCTGTACCACAGCTTGATGTCTTGACCTTTAGATTTAATATGTTTCTTTGAAGGTTTTAACCAGATTTCTTTTAATGGCCATTATAAAGAACTTGTGAGATTTATGGAGATTTTGACTATGACTGGGGCTCGAGTGTGTGAGGCTTGGTGTGAGTTACAGGCAACAGTAAAGTTGACCACATTGGTGTATGGCAATGTGGCTATTGTGTGTGTATGTGTTTTATGCAGGTTAGTATTTTGGAGCTTGGTATATGAGTCATACTTTGGAGGCAGTGAGAATGACAACCATGTGGCGCACGATCTGCATACCTGATGGGTCTATGTTTCCCCTCCTTTTGGTGGTTATCTCGGATCTTGACTCAATATATGAGTATTGGGATGCTTATTTAATTATTGGATGATTTTGCTTGTTAATTTTGATGGTTGGACGTTGTAGTCCGTGACAGTCGTCAAAGTCAAACCCCTTAATTTTTGTCCAGGCCTGGAGTAGGACTCATCCCCAGGGGCGCAAGAAACGATTGTCACCACAGGTATGGACCTGTGTACCACCCGCTCTGCATAAGGTGCAGAAGAGGGTGTGTGGTCTTCAAACGCGCATGGCGGTTGTCCGACGTTGAGAGATTAACCCTCAAGGCGCGTGTCAGCCGACACTTGAGTGTCGGATGCGACCCTCGAGATTAACGAGGACCGCACGATTATGGGCAGTACATAGTACGCCGTCATTGCGACTGCTTGCGTATGTTTGCATTGCTAGCCGATATGAGTAGGCCCTGCGTCCGCGCGGTTTTATACAAAGCCTAGCGCGCGACGCCCATTTGACTTTCGCATCGAAAAGGTATGGGTTGGTTACCGAGGGGCTAGGAGCGTTGTCGCGTTGTTTGTGTCGTGTCGTGTTGTATGTGCGTGTATGTGCGTTTTATTTTTGTGTTCGTAAAGTGGTGTGCGCGTGGTGTGTGGAATGCGTCATAGTCGACCGACGTCGAGCCGCGCTTGGGACTTCAGCCCCCCAAGATGTCAGTTCGCGTGCGGGTTCGATAGGCGTATTACCGCGCGTACCCCCTATGCTACATCGAACGAGAAACACCCTCGGCTGGTCCACCTCTGCGATTGCAACTGATAAACTTTAGTATTGTGGACTGGTAGCTCGGCGGGGATACGCCCACCGAAGGGAGGTGACAACTCTCGTAAGGTGGAGGTAAATTGTGCCTCGTGTAGGCCCTATTCTGTCGTAGGGGCTCGCGAGAGGTATGGTTGGCGCACTCGGCCGGAGCGGCCTAAGGAAGCTTCATTTGTGTGTTCGTGACGAGGTTGGTCAAACTCCTGCGTGACGCGGCCGAGAGGTTCCCGCGCTGCCCTGTGCGATGTCGGACCGATGCGCTCGACATCGTTTCTTAAAAATTATTATTATTTATTTTGATTTTAAGACCGGGCTTAGTATCGGTTATGAAATTGGCGATAAGATCAATGAGTTAGCTTAGATGGAAGTAGATGAGTGAAATACTACAATTGTGAATAACTTGGTACCGACCATAATGATATCTCAAGGCCACGGCCGAACACTTCGTCCTTCGGGACATCCCTTAAAATTGGAATGATAATGAGGTCGTTTGAATCAAGCTAGGGTCCCTATTTTGCCCCTCCCTCTTGATCCTAGTAGGCCACAAATACAGTCGGACACCGAGGTTGGTCACGGGGAAGGATACCATTAGACTGCCCGACCTGACAATACCGAGGTGTTGTTACTCACAGTTTGACTAACGATATTTGCATTACGTGAGCTCATTGGAAATGTTATCAAACCGTGCGAGGAGAAGATCGTAACGAGCAAGAAGAAGGGAAGTGGTTGGCGAGGCGAAAATGAAAACGAAGAGGAGGAGGGGGGCAAGAAACATGGATCTCACTCGTTTTTGGATGGAATCGGACCACGGAAAAGGCGAAATTGGGGTTTTAGAGTGTTGCGAGACCATTGGTCGGAGTAGATATCAAACCCGGTCTTAAAAACAACCCGATCTCACTCGTTTCTAGATGGAATCTGACCAGAAACTGGGGCTTTAGAGCTACGGTCCGCAGTTCAACAAGTGTGAGGTGCAAAGCATGCGCTTAGGATACACTAGCCCATCAGACGAAAGTTTCGGCTTTGTGACTTTGGAAGGACTTAGCACGAGAGGATTAGAGTCGGTAGGTGTGAGCTCTACTAACACGAAGTGGGTGACCTAGCAGGAGGCGACGGTTGCCGCAAAAGTGACGCATCTTCTTATAATGCTTTCGAAGGATAACTCTTATTCGGCACAATTGGTGAAACGACCATATGACGTGTATCTTCCCCTATTCTAGTGCAAAATTTATTCGCGTTTTGCCCAGTGGTGGGCGCAATAGGTATTTTCTCATTTTCTGGCAGAAGATTCATTCTCATTTTGCACATTAGGTAGGTAATGGAGGAGGCTTATAGTCGCACGTGGCAGCGGTATTGCTGGTTGTCATTCCTGCCTCCCGTTGTGATGTTTTTCGTTGATCTCGATAGTGGTATCTGGGTTCACCATATTCCTCATTTGCGACAACAGTTCTGAACTTTTTCAAGAACACCTTTACCCCGTGGTGTTTATGATTGTGGTCGACATTAGCTGAGACAAACTGTTAAGAGGGCGCGCTGGAAACACTTCGGTTTGTGCTGAAAACAACCATGGTGAACGTAGGTGAATTGAATAGGTTTCACCTATCTGATTCATGGTTGGGAGGTTTTTTGACACACATATTCTAGTGATTTGGTATAGTCTAAATAGTGGAAAAAAATCGGTTGTTCTTATGGATGTCTTAGGACTCTAGGGACTCTTAGCAACCCATCTTAGGCGGTTTCGATGTTGTTATACTTAGTGATCTGCGGTTGTTCGATGCCAGAACGACGCTGGCTGGTGTTGGGGTGTTGCCCTGGCAACCTGCTGATGCAGGAGCGTGAGGCCAGGTAGAGAGATCTGGGGATGCTTTGGGGTGGGCATCCCAAGGGACAACCAAGGGATGCTGTTGGGACTGCGCTGGTCGGAGTTGGGGCGAGTTGTGTTGCCCTGTAACCCAGCAGGGTGGGGGCATGAGGCTTGGAAGAGCTCAGCAGGGAGTAAGACTGTGTTGGGAAGTCTTAGAAGGGCTGGTTAGGGATCCTGAGGGTTGTGAGCATTCATAAGACCTCTGTGGCAGCCTATTGCATGAGTAATTCCTTAATAGGTCATTAGTATTCATGATCCTCCTCATGCTTTCTGAAACATATCGTGAAAAAGAAAAGAAAAAAAAAGACGGCGCGCGCTAGGACTAGCGATGCGGAAAAAGTCAAGGAACTTAGTATCAGTACCATCTCATATGGAGAGAGAGAGAGAGAGAGAGAGAGAGAGAGAGAGAGAGAGAGAGAGAGAGAGAGAGAGAGAGAGAGAGAGAGAGAGAGAGAGAGAAAAGTCATTTGCCTCGGAGGACTAGCGATGCGGGAAAAGTCAGGGAACTTAGTTGCAGTGCCAAGCTGCGCGGGTAGCTTGAGGGCAATGTATTTGCCCATGTTCTAGCGGCATATTCACACTTATTTTGCTTAAGGGACCACGCTGCTTCTCGTCGGATTCTAGGTGTCGATCTTCGTATTCGTTGTTGTGCTGCTGGTTTCGTACGTCAAGGTCCTTATTCGGGCACACGTTGTGGTTTTTGTCTGCGTGCTGCTCTTCTTTACGCTTCATCGTTAAAATCATGATTAAGACTCTGTTTGTAACTCCACATTGATGTTAGACAAAATCTCGACAGCTGAGGGGTAGTGTCTATCGCGGTGGCCGTACGGCAAATCCTGACTTTGTTTATATAGCAGTGTATCTCCCCATGTTTTAGCAAAAGATTCATTCTCAATCTGCACACTTAGAGAGTGTAGCAGTGGCCGGCTTTACCAGTGTGCACTTGGTCATCTGCTAGGGAAAGATTCATTTCCAAGTTACACACTACTGGGCATCATCAAGCTAATCGTCATCAGGATCCGGTTTCTGATCTTTGTCGACATATTGTTGACACGTTGTGTTTGCTCACAAGCGTTGCAAGTGTTGGGCTGGCAATGCTCGTTCGAGTTTGCTTTATCGCATTTCAGTTCGCAAAATATATATATATTTTTAAATAATTAATGATTCTTATTGATGCAAATTCAATCATCTAGATACAAGGTGAAAAATTTATTTTCCACAGCTTAAATTGATCATCAATGTGTGAAGCGAAAAGACAACAACGAAAAAATTAACGACGGATTAAAGGGGTTAGTAATTATTCATGAAGCAAACTCTTATAAGAAAAGTATAAAGTATCGTAACTAAACACAAGAAAAAAGAATTAAGATTGCATAGGTCCTGGGGACCAACTCACGCAAGAGTGTTCACATCATGCATCATCACCATACACAATGAACTGAAGTATTCATGTATTAGACAAATGAGAGGTAAGAAGAGAACTGAGTTGCGCATCTTATATTATCAATAACATGATTACAAAAAGTGTCATAGTTCCCTGAGTTCAAGCGCTCAACCAGCGAAACACAAATCTCTCAACCAACTCGTCAGCGTGGCTTCTACACATCAGCGCCACCTCTGCAGATTACATCCAACTCAGGTAAGTAGTCGCCATTGCCGAAATCTTCCTTGCATACCCTATGTCTCAGTTCCTTCTTCTCTACTATGCATGTACACTCTCTTCTCTCTCACAAGGATCTACTCTGAATGCTACTAATAGAAGAACTACTACTAACCCTCTAACGTACTACTAACTCGCTGGGCAGTTATGGCTGCTTCCTTCTCCAACGCTCAGTCTTTTTCCCTCAGTCTAGCGCATCTTCTGCCTCCAGCGCTGCTCCTCCTGGCTGGCGCACAAGTGCTTCAGCACTTCCACGCGCAGAATGCCAGTAGAGATCTAGCGTGAAATGAGGTTGGTTGCTTCCTTTATAAGACCTCCTCACACTGGGTCTGCATTGGCTTATTCCAGGCCTTCCTTTGTCCGAGACCCTGCATTGCACGTGTCCCAGTACTTGTCCCAATGAGGTTTGCTGCTGATGGGGCCCTTCGGCCTGGATTTGGACTTGGACCTCTGAATCTGGATTGTTCGTCAGACATAGACCAGAACTGGGACTCTGTTTATTGACTCACTTTGAACAGGCACAACTCTGAACGAACAGACACACTTACTGCCTGAACAGACATCTATATTGTGGGAATAGACTCTCTTTCTGCACGAACAGACACACTGATTTCACGTACAGACACATTCCTATCTGAACAGACATGACATGTGCATCCCCTGGCGAACAGATATAACCTTCGGCAATGACCTTTGGCACTGAGTCCTTACTTTAGTTTAGATGTACCCCTTTGACCGGAGAACTTGACTCTTGATCTGTTTCACGTTTCCTGGGTCCTGGCGAGATACCCCTTCACGCTGCTCTACTTTTACAAGGTCCGAATCGGGTAAAGGCCCTTTTACTCTCGCCGGCCTAATTTCGAGGTCCTCTGAGAAATCAATCATCGATCAATAATATTGATTCCTTTTTTTGCTCTCTCATACGCAAACACAATATGAGGCACAGAATCGAATAAATTTGCTCTTGTAAACCAGCGATCTTCACTGGTATCCTGGTATGCAAATCTGACTTTATACAGACGTTGTGGTCTGCCTCTACGACTAGTGTGAAAAGTACTTTCTGCAACAATCTTGTCCACGTCATATTTTCCATCCATACTTGGAGATATTGCTGATCTGCGACTTGGAAATAACTCATTTGTTATACAAGATAAGAGCTTGGATGCGTGGAACACTGGATATGTATGTAGATGCCAAGGAATCTCAATGACATACGAGGGACCATCCACATCTCCAATCTCATCTAAGACCTGCCAAGGTCCTCTGTAGGCTGGTAGAAGCTTTTGAGAAATGTTCTCTTCTGGAACAAACTCCTTAGACTTTACCCAAACCAAATCACCCACAACAAATTGAGAGGGTCGTCTGTGCTTGTTCGCTTGTTCAATCATTTGATGTTGACCATATTCTCTTTTACCCTTTCAATGTCTTTCTGATATTGAATCGCGAATTCACTTGTCCCTGGTGGAAACTTATGCACTTGATCCGGGTTTAGACGATCAATTGGTCTACGTGGTCGCCATCCCAAATGTAACTCCATAGGAGTCTTAAATGTAGACAAGTGTACGAAGTTATTATAGGCACTAGCAACCTTAGGCAAATGTTCATCCCAGTCGATCTGGTCGGGACGAATATACATGCGCAATGTCTGCTGCAAGATCTTGTTCATTTGCTCAGTCTGGCCGTTAGTCTCAGGATGTCTATCTGATGACATAGTCAACTTAGAGCCATAGACATTCATTAGTTGCTGCCACTGTTCACTTGTGAACCTTGTATGCCTTCCCATAAGATGGTGTCGCCAATGATTGAGAGCCTCACGAAGAGCATACAACTCCCTCTCGTAAGTCAAAGCGGTCACTTTCTCATTAGGTAATCGACAAGACATAAACTCTACAGGTCTGTATCCATGTCCATTATCTTGCTGGAGTACATCACCTATACCATATTGACTAGCGTCGATTGTGACAACGAAAGGTAACGAAGGGTCTGCCACTTTCAAAACCGGATAATTAATCAAGCATTGCTTCAGACGCTTAAATGACGACGTGCAACTTGAATTCCACTTCCATATTGTTTTTTTCTTTAGCAATCTGCGAAGAGGCGCAACTATCATCGTGAAGTGTTTAACGAATTTTCGATAATAGTTGGCTAACCCCAGAAACGACCGCAACTCAGTCAAAGTGTGGGGATTCGGCCAATCTCTGATTGCAACAATCTTTGCATCCTCTGGTTTGACTCCTTCTCCATCAATTACACGACCCAAATATAAAACCTGACGCTTGGCCCATTCACACTTCTTTGGGTTTAACTTGAGTTTCGCTTCTCGAAACTTATTTAGCACGAGTCGAAGGTGCTCAATATGTTTCTTTTCATCTTTGCTAAAAATCAGAATATCGTCTAGATAAATAACAACGAATTTATCAAGCCATTCACAAAAAAGTTCGTTCATCGTTCTTTGGAAAGTGGCAGGGGCATTTGTTAGATCAAAGGGCAAGACTATAAACTCATAGTGCCCATACCTTGTCCTGAAGGCAGTCTTACATTGGTCCTTCGGTTCTATCTCAATCTGATGGTAGCCGGACTTCAAATCAATCTTTGAAAATATCTTGCAACCCTGCACGCGATCCAGCAAATCATCTATTCGCGGCAACGGCTCAACATTCTTCACTGTTATATCATTCAACCTTCTATAGTCTATGCACATGCGAACGCCACCATCTTTCTTGGGCACGAATAGCACAGGCGCACCATAGGGTGAGGAACTAGGTCTTGTCCATCCCTTTTCCAACAATTCATTAAGTTGGGTTCGCAGTTCATCCAATTCTTGAGGTGACATACGATGCTTAATAGGTCTTTCTACTACACCGCTTGGGGTTTCGGCCACATCTGCGAATTCTTTTAGGATCCTTTCAGTTTCTTGGGATTTGACTACTTCTTTACTTCCTCCCTCTTTCACTGGGCGCACATATGCAACAAAGACTTGATCATACAAGTTATGCTTCTTCACGTGGCGAGCGAACATTGGGGCACTCATACAACAATGAGCTAGGCTGCTTTCCTTACCTGACTCATGATATAGACGAATCCTCTTTCTGCCTCCTTGCGGGCTAGGGAGCCAACACTCATGGTCCCTTAGCTTTAGATCCGCATTCGCAGCCTCACCCCAATCCATGCCTAACAACACATCAAAGGGCAAGCCATCTTCCACCAAGAAGGTCAGAGAGTGGGGAACACATTTCACCTTCCCCTCTGCCTCGAGCCGAAAGTATGCTTGTACCCCCTCGACGTATCAATCCATCACAATCTCCCTACTATTAGCCAATTTACTTACTATGGGCTCATTCAATTTCTTAACCTTTAGCCCAAGACGCAGTTTTTGGAAACCCTTTTTACTAATACAGTTGCGTGTAGACCCACTGTCTATCATTCCACCTACTCTTACTTTATTTATTTCAAGATCTGCAAGGATTAACTGCCCTTTCTTTTTCTTCATCTCAGTCCAGGCTTAACGACGAGCGGCAAATTCATCACCTATGCCAGCGAGGGATCCATCTAGAGAGATGCATACGCTAGCCACCTCTGGGCAGGGCACTAGATGGGGACTGACTACTTCCTCTTCGGTCTCTGCCATTGAGGCCTTCGAGTGAGAGGATTCTGGTTTTTCAACACCCGAAGCCCCGGTAGAGGCAACTGGAACCTCTACTGGCTATTCCATTTTCCTCCCCTATAGTCAGGGCAATAGCGGACAATGTGGTCGGGGTGCCCACATTTTAGGCATTGATCGACAACTTTTCTTTCTTGCCAAACTTTTTCTGTTATTCCCAGTTTCTTCCAAGGTTCGCCTTCGGGAAGACCGGGATGAGGCGGGTAAGGTTTATCCCATTTCCCAAACCATGCGCCTCTTCCTCTACCCCAGGTGGAATAAGTATCACGGCCACCTTGCGAGGGACCGTTTCCCCTTCCTCCCACGTAGTGGCTACCTTCGCCACCACCCCTCTGTGTGCCTGGGCCTCTTCTACCACGGCCTCGACCTCCTCTTCCTCGACCGCGCCCTCTACCTTGTCGCCCTCCCCCGCGGGCTGCAACGACCGCGTAGCTCCCCTCTTGAGCTACCGGTTCGTTAAATTCCTCGAGACCGTAATCCACTTGGTCCGAAGGAATGGTTTCCATAACTCCTCCCTCAAAGGTTAGGAGGAGGTTGTCCTTCCCAGGTATTAACCCTGAGATAGTACGATTTTGCCACTTTCGTCCCGCTTGCAGATCTTTCCAATAGTGGCAGTAGTTAGCCTCAGTTAAGAAGCCAGCATGATCCAATGTGATCTTGCTGAACTTCTCGTAAGTCATTCCTTCTTCCTTTGTTCGGGGATACAGTTGAGAGCGAAGGGGTTCAGGGAGTACGCGGACAAAGCTATTCAAAATTTGTGCGGGGGTTAAGCCATGTTCAGTGCTTTGCTACAGCAGTTCATCCATAGTAGACTTGAGTGCTGAAGTGCTTCTCCACATCCTTTCAGGTAAATTTAACACCAACATTTCTGTTCGACGGGCTAGATTCTTGTCCTCGAACCGTTCTCTGACGGCTTTCAGGAAGTCCTCCAAACGAGTTCACTGAGAATATTCCACTAACGTCTCACATCCCGCTTCTTTCTGCAAAGAGATCGCAAAACTCGTTGCATCTCCCGCCATGCAGGAACTGGTCATAAGCACTCTGTCCCAGTATGGGACTCGCTGTCCATAACAATATGACTCAATCGTTGCAATACAGTGCAAAACGCTCTCTTCCTTTTTACCATTATAGGTCCATGGCAATTTCAACTTCATCTTGTTTACCTTTTCCCCATCTCCTTCTTCACACTGCACCCCTTTCTTCTTCTTGTCTCCATCATCTCCATCATCGCCGCCGTCCCCTCCTCCACCTCCGGCTCCTTTCACTATCTTTTCGATTACTTCCGGTGTGAAGGTAGTAGTAATGTGCTCATCTAGCTTTACAATATAAGATTGGATATGCTTGTCCACATCTTGTGCTGACTTGAGAAAGGTATTCCAGACGTTTTCAAACTCTTTTGGCGAGTTTCCACCTTTTGTAGCGTCCGATTCTCCTTCCTTGTCTGGAGGAGAGACTATCTGAGAAGGGTGAGTTGTTCGTTTGCCGCCGTTTCCTTTCCTTTCTGCGCTTCTAACGCGGTTTGTAACCTTTCACCCTCTGCCTGCAGCCTCTTTTTCTCCTCTAATTCTTGTCTCTTTGCTGCTAAGAGTTTGGTATGCAATTCATTTCTCTTTTCCTCCAGCAGTAAATCCCTTTCTACTTTATCAGCAATAGTTGCTAGCTTGGCTATGAACACATCTCTTTTTTCTTCCGGTTCTTGAAGTTGGTTGCTGGACCGTGCTGGTGGGCCCAATCCAATGTGGGCACCAACGGCAGGCGTACCTCACCGATACGACTACTCTCAGGCTGATCAATGGGTTCGCGTCGTTGCAACCTCTCCCCTTCATCCTTCTCTTCATCTTCTTCTTCGTCTTGAATCCTTTCTATTTCTTCTTTTAATTCTCTTTCCATCTTTTCTTTCAGCTTCTTCTTCAATTCTTCTTCTTTCTGTTTTTTCTTATCTTCTCTGTCTTTCTTTTTCTCTGCCAGTCGACGGTCAATTTCCTTCTGTTCTTCAATTGTGGGGCCCAGCTTGATCTTCCCTGACTTCAGCATCATCCGAGAGGTACAGATTCTCCCAAATACCAAGGGAAAGAAGATGCGGAACAGGGGCCCCATAAGAACAGATGGAGCCATCAGGCCCTGCATAGGATAGTCGTCCACCATGGTGGTAATCGACACAGGGGTAGTCTCCGCCGGTCCACCAAGTGACTATCCTAGTCAAAAGTTCACTGAACTCGGCCTATGGCAATGAGGATATATGCACTTTTGTTTTTTCCAAACTCTGAGGTACTATTACAACAAATACTTAAAAATATTAATAAAACAATATTCAGACACTTTCTGTGCAACTTCTTGCCATCTCCAGGAGGAAGTAACGGATTTCCCTTTTTTAACTTGCTGTCAATCCTCCTTCGTGAAGATTCTTGCTGCTTGGTTAATTACTGAATCAGAATCTCGCTAACTCGCTGACTGCCCTTCACTTACGATCACCCTTAAGCCCCCTTGTACATTGCTAACCTCCGTTGTTGTTTGAATGCAGGTCTGAAGTTGGAGCGCTTAGGTTTCAGATGCAAATGTCGCACATCATCAATCGGACAATAGTAGTTAGTCTTATAGCTGTTCTTCAGCAGGCTTGCATTGCCCTGCGCTTGCAATACGACGTGGCCAGATTCTAACAAGATTCTACTGGACCACTCAGACTCTGATAACCAGACTCAGACTCTCGTTGTGGTGGTCCAGATCCAGATCCGACTTATGCCCAGCAGGAGCAGTCACCTTCAGAGGGAAAGAGAGAGAGAGAGGGAGAGAAAGAGGTAGGGGACACACGCATGCATGCAGGTCGGGGGGCAGAGGTACTTCTCTCTTGTTGAAGTCCTTCAATTTCGCTCCTCGTCGCGCAGCACGCTCTAGGTAAGTATCATAAGCCCCTTCTTCTTCGGCCTGCTCCCACTACTAATCCTCCTTTCTCCTCTCCTCCTCTCCTCCTTCCACTAATCCTCCACCACCATATCTTCAACACTCCTCCTCCTCGCCAGCTCTATGAGAGCAACGAGTATCGACTCCGATAGCAAATTGCATGGGTCCTGGGGACCAACTCACGCAAGAGTGTTCACAACATGCATCACCACCATACACAATGAACTGAAGTCTTCACACATTAGACAAAGGTGAGGTAAGAAGAGAACCGAGTTGCGCAACTTATATTATCAATAACATGATTGTCATAGTTCCCTGAGTTTAAGCGCTCAACCAGCGCAACAAAAATCTTTCAACCAACTCGTCAGCGTGGCTTCTACACATCAGCGCCACCTCTGCAGATTACATCCAACTCAGGTAAGTAGTCGCCATAGCCGAAATCTTCCTTGCACACCCTCTGTCTCAGTTCCTTCTTCTCTACTATGCATGTACACTCTCTTCTCTCTCACAAGGATCTACTCTGAGTGCTACTCATAGAAAATCTACTACTAACCCTCTAACCTACTACTAACTCGCTGGGCAGCTATGGCTGCTTCCTTCTCCAGCGCCCAGTCTTCTTCCCTCAGTTTAGCGCATCTTCTGCCTCCAGCGCTGCTCCTCCTGGTTGGCGCACAAGTGCTTCAGCACTTCCACGCGCAGAATGCCAGTAGAGATCTGGCGTGAAATGAGGTTGGCTGCTTCCTTTATATAACCTCCTCACGCTGGGTCTGCATTGGCTTATTTCAGGCCTTCCTTTGTCCCAGACCCTGCATTGCATGTGTCCTAGTACTTGTCCCAATGGGGTTTGCTGCTGCTGGGGCCCTTCGGCCTGGATTTGGACTTGGACCTCTGAATCTGCACTGTTCATCAGACATAGACCAGAACTGAGACTCTGTTTATTGCCTTACTTTGAACAGGCACAACTCTGAACAACAGACACACTTGCTGCCTGAACATACATCTATATGGTGGGAATAGACACTCTCTTTCTGCACGAACAGGCACATTGATTTCACGTACAGACACATCCCTATCTGAACAGACATAACATGTGCATCCCCTGGCGAACAGGTATAACCTTCGGCAATGACCTTTGACACTGACTCCTTGCTTTAGTTTAGATGTGCCCCTTTGACCAGAGAACTTAACTCTTGATTTGTTTCACGTTTCCTGGGTCCTGGCGAGATACCCCTTCACGCTACTTTACTTTTACAAGGCCTGAATTGGGTAAAGGCCCTCTTAAGATAATAAAATAATAAGATTAATTTAATACGTTATTTTAATTGTGGTGCTTGTGGGAGGTCACTGTGGTTGTACCGTTGTGCGTGGTGTTGTTTCTATATGAGGAGATATTCATTGA
Source organism: Chara braunii (assembly GCA_003427395.1). Lineage (NCBI taxonomy): Eukaryota > Viridiplantae > Streptophyta > Charophyceae > Charales > Characeae > Chara > Chara braunii. The sequence goes on from BFEA01000125.1 coordinate 1,570,549, forward strand.
TCCCGTAGCGACCTTGATCATCTTTGTAATTGACCCCCACCATGATAACTATAATCATCATAATTTCATTGCATTGATTACCAGTATCTATCATGAGTCGTTGAATGACTGTGACATTTATTTTCGCTCTTTGATCTCTATGTAACATTGCGGTGAATGCATTCAGAAGTTAGGGCCTGTATCAGATGGGTAGAAGGAGAGAGAAAATTTTGTACAAAGCAGGCATAGCAAGGATCGACTGATTGAGAGCTCTTTCCTAATTTGGTGAAGGGCGTTGCTGGTTTTGGTGGATCGAAGGGGCTGCTGGTTTACTGAGTTCCAAGTTGTTGATGATTTAGTGTGTTGGCATTGACTACAAGGTGTTGCTCATCCTCATTATTAACAAGTCATGTTGCTATTCCCCGTTGTTTGCTTGTTGCAATGTTGTTGAAGTGCAACCATTTCAGGTCGTAGTCAAATTTTCAATGTTGTTGTTGTGGGATTCAATGTCACTGGCAATCGGTGCGTAGTGAAACTACAACCTCCGTTGTTCCTATCCAGGTGCTGCTATGAGGGAGGTGTTGTTGTCACCCGAACGAGTACTATTGCTATATTCGACACTTTGAGGTTGATTGCCCAACTTCAAGCTACTGCTCTCATTGCCTCCGATTTTCAGGCACACGACCTGTATTTAAAGTGGTCAACCTGTGTCGTACTTGAACACTGGTCTGTATTTTAAAAGCATGACGTATATTCTATTCGAACGTAACGTGTGTTTTATTTCAAACTGGCATATTTCAAAACACTATCGCTATGCTTCCATCAAATTAGTCGCCGTGCTCTTAAGGAGGTATTATTAGCGAACCTTGGCGCTACCAAGGTATTCCACTCGATTGTTTTACCTATTTTTATCGAGGAGGTTAAACTACTATATTGTGGCGACGTCATCCGTTCGTTGACTTAAAGAATACCATTGCAATTGACCACGATTGCAGGCACCTAGGATCAAAAGGCAACAAAACCCTCTCTCAGTGAACCATCCTTATGCCTTGAGAGATAAAAACTTCCTTTATCCCTCTTACTCTCAGTCCAGTCCGTTGTTCGAGAGAGGAAGGCGACAAGTGATGAAACCCAAGAGACTGCAGCAATGCCCTATGGGGTACCCACCGAGGTTCCCTTACGCATACTACCTGCTAGTTGTTAGGATAATGATTGTTGTTATTATTGTTTTTGAACAAGTGTATTTTGGGCCTGGATATGAACTAAGGTAAATGAATTATGCGTGCATACTCAGGTTGGACAGACCCCTTGTTTCGGGCAATCTCGTCATACGACATATATTTCTCTCTGTGCAGGGTTTGGGGTAACATCGTCCTATCTCATATTTATATTTAGTTGTTTGGGCAGGCTAGGTGTAACACTAATTTGCAATCTAGTTCTAATCTCGTTATATGCCTTATTGCTTAGACAGATACTAGACGGATCCCTAGTTTGGGGTTGTCTAGTCTTGTTTCCTATATCAATTGCTTAGACTGATCATGCGTGCCCCTAGTTAGGGGCAATTTAGTTTTACACCCTACGTTGATATATAAGCGAAAGCTATCTATGATAAGTATTCGAGTTCTTGGATTTATTGTGTAGGCTCAAGATGGGTCCCTCTCAGAGCAACAAAAAAGTTCAATCTCGCTATAAGCTGGAGGTGCCTCGCATGTTCAATAACTATTTCTTGGGGGGTGTCTTTTGATAGCTTAGTCACTTAGATGCTTACCAATTGCTGGAACGATAGGCTGAGTATTAACGGACGGAAGAGGAAATTTATCTTATTGAGAGCCAAGAGTTAAATAGTATATTCATGACAAAGGAAATATCATTAGCATCTGCTAGCTTTGATAGTTTAAGTGTAAAAAATTATGATAATCCATTTTTCGCATTCGACTTAGTAAAAATTTTGCTAGTCCACTTCCCTAGAGGAAGTGCTACTGAAATTCTTACTCTTTCACTAAAGTTTTCTGAATTTCATCTTTGCAAGGTCACTTTCTTCTCTAATTAAATTTTGGGCTTGGTGAAAATCTTCCTAGTTTATTTTCTTCGAGCAAGTGTTGCCGAAAGTTTCACTGATTGAAGGAGTTACACAAAATTTATCGTCGTGGCAAAGTTGAAACGATTTTATTTTTCATAGCAGAAGTGTTGGCAAGTTTTTCACAAATTCAGGGAGTTCATCGAATTATTGATGATGAAAATTTTAACAATCCTCTTTATCATGCTAACTTACATTTTCAACAACCTCTGATGCCGAACAGAAAAGGTGAGAAGCAGATTAGTACAGGACTTCTGTTATACTTTACATAGTGTGCCAAAATGGTTTAAAAGATATAGCCGCTTTAGCCACGTTAGGGTTGACAAATCCTATTTTAGTTATGTCTATTACTCTGTTTTCAAATGGCTTCAAGTCTGTGCCTGAGCGGAGACGAAACTCCACAGTAATAAAATAATTACGCACAGCTAACTAAATGCCATAAAGGCTGCCTGTACTCGGGCTTGGTTGGTCGTGATTTCTGTACGTACATTCTTACCACCAACGATAATGAGAAAAGTTCTACGATTTGATTCAACTAAGTTATGAAGATCTTTTTTTTTTCCTTCTATATAATCCTTGTTTCTTTGAAGCATCCTCCATTAGCAGGATTTTGCAGCAAATTTTCTCTCTTATTCGTTCCTCTTCGTTGCAGAGCTTATTTGTTAGCCTTAATAGGTGTAGCAACCAGCGTTAGTATGGGCTTGTACTACTTATACGATTTGTAAAAGTCACGTATTTTGAAACATCTAAAACATGAATTTTCTATAAACCAATGGATCATGAAAAATCTTTCAAGTATAGTAATTCCTCTTTGGTCTATACTCTGATGCAGGTCCGCATTCAATTGAGATCTCGACTAGCTCGACCTGATGTGTCGACGATAAACCATTTTCTGTTATCACTCATTAATAGGTCGGTTTGCGGTACAAGTAAACTTGCCTTTGCATCTCAGCCTAGTTTCTTCACCCCATAGGTTTCATATATTTCTCACAACTTTCAACCACACTTCTTTCTAAATGTGAAATCTTTGTTGTGGAATGGTGAAAAATGGTTGGGGCTCGTTTGTATAAGGCGCGGGGTGCAAGCCGGAGAGAATGGTAAATTGACTTAGTCTACGGCATGTGACTGTTGGTTTATGTAAGTGCACATGTGCATGAAAGCATAAAATTTTAAAGCGGCATAATTGTTATGATAGTTGAAATGTATTCGATGGACAAGCAGCACTGAAATTAATTTCTTTGATGCCGCACGACCTTACGCCTGAGCGATTCAACCAATTTATTTAGCGCGGCTGTTACGACCAAGGGCCTTACGCGCACATAGTTACCCGTGACACCCTCAACGAGACGTGCGAGACAGCGCACGAGACGCACGCATGAGCAACAACTTAGATGCCTTGTTGGTAATTGCTTGGTGGGTAGATGGATTTTGTCGATAAGGAGGTCCAGGTGCAGCTGGTTGGCACACACAACCTCTTGCCTTCAACATTGCTCCGCTTCCCAGGGTGCAGAAGAGGGTACAATGCACATTTCCATCCGTAAATGTCTAGCGTCAGCTGAACAACCCATGAAGAAGCTTGTTAGCCGACACTTGAATAATACAATCCTCGAAACCTTTGGGTCGCTTGGTCATAGGCACCACATACTACGCCATCACATTGAGGCTTCATGTTTTTGCACACGATTGATTGTTATGACAACGCTAACATCTCCACGTGAGCAATGAACAACACCAAAAAAAGTTATGGGTCGAATGGGGAAAAAAACCTAGTTGACTGACATAGGGTCATGTGCTTGGAAGATAAACTTCCTTAGTATCAATACGGGCACAGGTTTGATTCCAGGCTTTAACACACTCGCTCGAAACAGCACTGCTCCAACATGCTCTAGGCCCCAATTGCAAAACTCCTGCGTGACACGACTTCGCCGATCCCGTCAAGCCCGATGCGCTCGACAGCAGGGCAATGTTAATTGCTCACAGTCCACATACTTTTTGTCCACGTCCTTCAATCTTAAGGCTGAACGAGCAGGCAGAGAAGTTTTAAGGGTGCAGATTCTCCTAATGCTGTTGGTCAAACAAATCCAAACGAGGGGATGGCATCGAACATCACCTAGTTTTGTTTTCGAAACAGGCCATGATTGTCTGTCATGTTTCAATCACAAGCTACAGCTTACTGGATGATACCGCCGTATTGGTCAGATTGGTCATAATATACATGATTGTCTGTCATGTTTCAATCACAAGCTACAGCTTACTGGATGATACCACCGTACTGGTCAGATTGGTCATAATATAACCATATGCGCCAATATCCCCAAGCAGGTGCAGTCCACTCGTGAAAAAACAGAAGCACACACACCTGGAGTGCAGGTTTTGTGGCCATTCTCAAAGAGCGAGTGACAAGAGGGAGAAGAGGGAAAGGAGGGTAGAACTTGGCTTCAATTTGACCCGCAAGTCCACCCTAATCCCCTACAACGCTAGCACTCTCTCTCTCTCTCTCTCTCTGAACTGCAATGCATGTACACATCCCTTATGCATTTGAATGTATGCAGACACACAAGAGTGTCTTCGCTTCGGTTTTTCTGGTAACTCGGCTTCAATTTGACCCGCAAGTCCACCCTAATCCCCTACAACGCTAGCACTCTCTCTCTCTCTCTCTCTCTGAACTGCAATGCATGTACACATCCCTTATGCATTTGAATGTATGCAGACACACAAGAGTGTCTTTGCTTCGGTTTTTCTGGTACCCATTTCAATTGTTCTTGCAAACTCCCCTCTTACGGTGCCTCACATGTACAAGAATCCCCATTTTGATTGCGGTTCAGCTCGAGCTGTCCATATCTCCTCGTGCCATAACAGCCCACTTGCACACTACGAAAGGAGGAATAGAAAACGCGGAGGTGTACTCCTGTTCAATTTTCTGCGGATCTTCAGCTCATATTTTATGTTCCCTTAATGATGCTTTTAATGATGCTCTCATCCGTATGCATTTACCTCTTGTACAGACAAGGAGGAAATAGGATGTGGAGTTTGTCGCAGGGTTCTAAATACTCAAAGAGTGGACCAGACTCGTGAGGAGTTCCACACGAGGCCCGTCCATGTTTAGGTAGCATAAGATTTTGAGTTGAGCAGCAGTGGTTGCCTATGGTACGTATACACCCCTACAGACCGGACGGTTCAGGTGTGTTGATTGTGGAAGCACCTCGTCCAACTCTCCTGAGGCAACCAGAGTCCAAGTCTCCTTGCTTAACCCACCAGTACAAGCCCTCTCCAGCAAGACCTCTGGCATTGCAGACCACACTTTCAGTCTACCGGCCTGATGGAGACTTTTTCCACTCGTTCTGACAAGGAAGTTTGGCAATATAGGGTCTGCCATACTGTTGAAAAGAAGAACAGGCATTGACCACAAAGAAAGGATGCTCAAACATCCATCGGCATCCACGACAAAGAAAGGATGCTCAAACATCCATCGGCAGAAAGGATGCTCAAACATCCATCTGGGCCTTTATACAAAGTGTCACACACAACTCCCTAAATGACCCTAATGGAACCCTATGCTAACAAATCACACGCAAATTGCTGGGGGCTTTTACACTAACAAATCACATGCAGACAACAGTGCCTGTCAATGCATCTGACGAAACAAAAGTGCAACGATGATTTGAATTTGATTTCTTTATTTTGTTTTATTTTTTCTGGAGTACAGCCGAAATGCTTCGGATATGACTATGTCTGTTTCCAGCAAGGACGGTCACATGTGCGTGGTGGAGATGGGGGGTTTAAAACAGCAACTTTGTGAACAAACAAACATATACATGCAGCTTTTTGTTGCTCACCCAGGTTAGATGGTGTGTGTGCTCGCCTAGGTAGATTGTGTGTGTGCTCGCCTGGGCAGATTGTGTGTGCAAATAGGAATTGGAGTACACATATTGAGAATGGTGCCGAGCGTCTACAGTGCGAAATGCCTCAGATACAAGCCTAAGGCCTCTGCATTTTGGTGAGCCCTGCACTGCATCGCACTGGCAATCTTGGGCTCAGCAGTCCTTGGCCCAGTGTGCAGCTGTGGGTCAGCACCACCACCTTCAGGAGTCGGGGCCGCTGTCATGGGCACGCATGAAGCCACCGCAGCTGTCGTGCAGTTTTTGGAACTGAGAATGTGGAGGCCCCGACCGATGAAGGTCGCTGCACGTATACGGCCCAGCTTGAAAAAAAATGCTGGCCCAGTGTACACCCATGGGTCGGCACCATAATCTTCAGGCCTCGGGGGTATTCTTCATGGCCCAATGAACGAAGCCACTGCAACCGTCCTCCAGTTTTCGAAAGTGGGTTGTTGAAACTGCCCCAACCCACAAAGGTCACGGCCGTATACGGCACAGCTGGGAAAACATAGCTGGGCTGGGGGCTTAACTGCAAACCGCTGCAACGGCCATGCAGTTTTCAGAAGTGAAGCCACCGCCGAGCTTGAAAAAAAAAAACTCGGCTGGGGGGTGATGAATTTCACAGACAGGGTGATGAATTTCACAGACACGTCAACAGCGACAACACCTTTGGGCAATCTGGAAGTGAGTGATAAAAAAGAATGATTTCTTGAAAACAATAGTTTTCTCATGTGAACAGCAATGAACAGCACGACAACGCAAAAGCACAAATACCCGAAGCCATCGGATTTCCTACGAGACATCGGGAATCTCACTGTGGCCCGTGTTGAAAAACCAAAATTCACGGGCAAGACTGCCATGATGCTTATTCACCACCCACCCCGTTGCAGGTGAGTTAAATGGACTGAATGACAATTGCCATTCAAGAGTCGAAAGTCAATTGCAGAACACAGAGCAGCTAACAAAAAATGAGACCAGCGAGCTCGGTACGGTACACAGCGCATATGCACAAAATGCCAAAGCACTTTGCATGCCCTGTGTGCGTGTGGGCATGCCTCTTACATATGAGAAAAGGCAACCACACCTCGTTAAGTAGTTAAAAGAGGACAAGCTGCAATTATCGTTGTTGGGGAACACCACACCAATGAGAGGAGCGGAGGGTGGGTCCAGACCAAAAAAAAAAAAAAAAAAAAAAAAAAAAAAAAAAACCAGCACAGAAGTGAAAGATTAGAAACATGTGGAGCAAGCACGTAAATGCAACAGAAATCTACAAGAGAAAAAAGGACACACGAGCCGACGATAGCGAACACCAGCCACCTTCTCTCGCCAAGAAGCACAGCCATTATCTCTCGTTGTCATTGAATCAAAATCATACAAAGCAATGCTGATACAGAGGAAGGCAAATGTCTGTTCCATTGAGACCCACCAGTTCTTCCTCCATACACAATCCCGTCCTCCCCCATCATGTTCTGCCCCACTGAGCCATCCCACCAACATCTGCCTTCGCTGGAATTGTTTGAATCGTTTGCAACTGAGAGGCAACAACAGTGCCCCTTGGAGACTCTCAATCTCCTTCCACCTCTTCGTCCTCTCGCAATCGTTGTTTTATCAAATCTATAAACGTATGCGTATCCAGAATAGCCTGTACATTCATATACCACACAATTGCACACATGCAAGAAAAGTTGAAAAGAGCAAAATACACAAAGAGGGTGCACAATTATTCCCAAAGCAAGTCAACGCAACGCTGGTCCCTGCTGCTCTTTCTTCCTCTTCCTCTTCGTCTTCTTCTTCTTTTTCTCCTTTCGCTTCAATTTACCACCAAGGCGGAAATTTTCTCATGCCATCCACATATCGGGCCCCAGACCGATATGTGGGGACCACTTCGTCTTTCATGTGCATCATGATCCAGTTCATCATTCTTTTCTCCTTCAGGACATGCAACGGACATGCTGATCCAGTCTGTGTAATAATACTGTTATGTCCTGAAGAGTTTGGGCCTAGTTCAAACAGCATAAATGCAATTAACCCTAGTGTTCCTCTAGAGGGCAATATATACAATTCAGCCATCCAAAGACAAAGCCGTAGCCCGTTCTGCCGTTCTGAAGATGTTCGCGACCCACACTGATGGGATTTTAGGCAACTAAAAAAGTGAACGAAACGAGAGAAGTTTCTTCAAATGGTCTCTTTTGGTTTTCAATACGGTGAGGATGCACATGGCAAATGCATCACAAAGCTGACCTTCCAAAATGTATTAAGAGGGTGAAAGGTCACCCCAGGAAGATCGGCGTACGTATTGGCACCCCGAGGGTTCTAGGTGGGTTTTAAAGGGGGCTGGAAGATTGACGTACTTCGATCAAGATTTACAGAAATCCTATTTCCTAGTCCTTTTTCAGCTTTGTTACGAGTCTTAGGACCCTGCCGAGTTCTTGACGCAAAACTCAAAACTTGGGAGAAGCTGCTCATCCATTGCGAATCAAGAACTGGAATAAACAAACAAACATAACAGAATAAAGCAAAGAAGAAGAAGATGACGACCACAAGGAGGAAGAAGAAGAAGAAGAAGAAGAAGAAGAATAGGTGGTGAGCTCCAAACAGCCTTCTTAGAATACAGATGGCAGTAAACCTTGCACTTACCCTCTTCTTTCCTGGTGTAGGGTCCTTGACATCTTCTGACCATCTCTCAAAAACCTCCGGGCAAACAATCTGAAAGCCAAGTTGAGAAAAATCAGGTGAGGCGGTGAGACTGTGGGAACTGGATAAGGTATTTCCTTCAACTTTCTGTTTTATCAACGATCAAAGATTACACTTAACAGAAATACCAGATACTACACTTCGATCTTGTTTTATTTTGTTATTTTTGCGGTTTCACATCGCCAAAAGCATGGCTACCGCAGACCCGGACGCTGCACCGATCCTGACACACACAACCAGTCGGTCCGGATGGTCGGATGATCATGTCCAGATCGGTCCAGATATTAAAAAAAAAAAAAAACAGCAACAACTGGTAGGTCTCTTATGCATGTTGAATTCAGTTTCATCGTATAACCGCGACCACCAGTACTTCGCCCAGCTATCGGCCGCGGGACGATTCCCGTTAATGCACCGGTAGTTGCGCACTTCGGGGCACCGAACCACAATGGCTGGAAGCGCCAGCCAAAATGAAAACGAAACGGTGCCCCGGCGGCTTGGCAAAACTTGGCACGCAGCGGGTATCCGAGCTCGGCATCAATAGCTGCGCCAAGTACTGGTGGTTTACGGGGAAGTGTTGCAGGAAAACATAGCTGACATAGCTGTTGGCATATATGACAAATATGAATGATCATTCCTTGACATTCACTGTGCTGCCACAGTCACTGCAAAGCACAAACTGCTGCAAAGGGAACACAAAGAAAAAAAACCAAAAAAAGAGCACCCTGCAGAACACTTGAATAAAGGTAAATATTAAATAACGCTCAAAACTTGGGCAATTCAGAATTTTAAGTTCAAATTTCGAAGTCCAAGTTCTCTCTCTCTCTCTTGCATGTGTGCACCAGTCCACAACAGTAACAACGGCTCTCTCTCATTCTCCCTCTGTGTGTGTGTGCATGTGTGTGGAGGCGGCGGCGGGTGGGCGTAGATCCGCCCTTTCTTCCCTTTGTCACTGGGGAACCCTGCTCTGCCTCAAACATTCTCTACCCAGGATGCAAGTAGAAAAGGGCCCAATCCCGCCACCTTGTGCGGCTGATACCGGCCCGATAAATTATCAAAACATTTTTCAGGGAGCGTCCTGGACCCAAGGCACAGGTCTAGGGTGCCCCCCCTTTTTTTTTTTTTATAATTTGGGGGTTTGGGTCCCCATTTCGGACGGCCGTCTGGACACCTGCAGATGTCGGGATGGTAGCCATGGCACAAAGCCTTCTCCCCCTCCCCCCCCCACCACACATAGAACGAAACAGTTTGGCATTCAATGGTCATATTCGCTAACGGGTGACAGCCTTGAGATGTCCTTGTGGACCTGACCAGCCAAGCTTGTGGAACTGAACAGTCACCGATAATTCAGAAACTCTTTCAGAATGTCCACACCTTTTCTTTTGTGGTTGTGCAAAATAATTTCTAAGCTTTGGACCTTTTGCTTTTGTCTTCGGTGCAAGAACCCGCACTGACAGTCTTTTTTTACCATACACCGTTGGACGCACATCGTTTCAGCCCATGGCTCGCCCTGTTCTCCATGTTCGAATCCAGGTACACAGCAAACCCGATTTTCTTGCCCGCCATCCTGCCCCAGTACACCCAGTTCTCACGCCCGGCGTCCTGCTCCCCATGTTGAAATACAAGCACATATTTAAGCCCGTTACACCCAGTTCCCATGCGCATCACCCTGGTCCCCATGTTTAAATACAAGCACATAATTAAGCCGGTTTTCTTCCCCGTCGTACTGCCCCGCATGTTCAAATACAAGCACATAGTAAACCCCCTTCTCTTGCCCGTCCTCCCACTCCTCATGTTTGAATACAAGTGCATAGTTAACCTGGTTTTCTTGCAGGCACCAAGCTCGGTCATGCTCCCCGTTCTCAAATACGAGCACGTAGGGGTGCCGGTCAGATGGATGTGGAATGGTAAACATTATTTTTAGGTTTTCTTATTTTGGTGAGGGGGGGGGTGCGGGTCGGGTCAGGGAAGAGGTGCATAGCTATTTGAGCTTCTTCTTTCTGGGGGGGGAAGGAATGAGGGGTTGGGGGGTTAAGAGTTGTTTCCACCTCCCAGCCCACATACCGCCACGCGCCAGCCCACGTAGTACTACCTCACCGTGTCGGGAAAGGAATTGTGACTGATGTTGGGCGTTTCGTTTTTTTCTAAATGTGGGATTGCAACTGTTAGTACCATCCACTCCACATGGTATGGCCTGCCCCCCATAGCACTGCCCATTCCAATGGTGTCATCCAACCAACATGGCATCACAGAAGCCATAATCAACTCCACCAAAAAACCACGGCTCGGTCTCTGTTGATGAAATCCTGCCTGTTTTCCACCATGCCTGTTTTCTTTTCTTTTGCTTGAATGGAGCGAGGGTCGAAGGAGGGGGGCACGTCACATCCCCGTGTCTCATGAAAGAAGATCCCACCCTGCACAGCAGGCCTGGGCACGGAGTGTCAACTTGTTCAGATGAAAGGCGGGTATAGGTATAGGGTATAAGGCATAGCTGCAGCGCTGTGTCCCACATGTGTGGCGCATGCACGTGCATGTGTGCGGATCATGTGAGCCGCACCCTCGAAACTGGGGTTCTGTGAAAAAAATCAGGAGGGGTGGGCACAGTGGCACACCCTTTTATTTATTTATTTATTTTAAGAAAAAAGCCCAGGTTGTTGTAGAGGTGGGATCATGGAAACCCCCGGACATCCGGACAGGGTCCCAGACAGTCCGGTGTCCGGTCCCCATGTCCGGATGGAGGCCCCTGGGGTAAAAATAAAAAAAACAAATGGGGCGCCCCAGGACGTTTGTCAGGTCCTAGCCGCCCCTTGAAAAATAACGGGGTGATTTGTAAGTGTCCTTTCACCCCACCGGACATGGCCTAGAGGTCCAGACACAAGACACTGCAGGTTTTTGAGGTGGCGGATTTCGCACAGGCCCGAGCAATTTCAAAGCGGCCGTTTCGACGTGGCACCCGCTGCTGCTTTCCATGTCCGGATGGAGGCCCCTGGGGTAGAAATAAAAAAAAAACAGGACGTTTGTCAGGTCCTAGCCACCCCCCGGAAGACAACGGGGTGATTTTTAAGTGTCCTTTCACCCCACCGGACATGGCCGAGAGGTCCAGACACAAGACACTGCCATTTTTTGAGGTGGCGGGTTTCGCACAGGCCCGAGCAATTTCAAAGCAGCCGTTTCGACGTGGCGCCCGCCGCTGCTGCCCGTTGTGGGGAGAGAGAGAGAGAGAGAGAGAGAGAGAGCACTGACAGTGCTGCCAGTCTGAAAACTCACGTTCTGAATTGAACTGCAAAGTTCGAACTTTTAAATTATATATGAAGTTATGAACTTAGATTACTAAATCCGAAAGTTCAAAGTTCAAAGTCAAAGTTCAAAGTTAATCATACTTTTTTCCAAAAAAATTCTCTGTTTCTTTAGCCTTGTGCCTGCTTTGCACTGTTTGCAACTCTGCATGTCTGATAGTTAAATGTGCTGGTTGATTTGTTGCAAGACACGTGCTCTGCTGCCTGAACTACAGCTGTCTCTTATACACATCTAGATGTGTATAAGAGACAGGTCCGGATCACCAGACAGTCCGGACCGATCCAGACACTGGTCGGGAAGACAGTCAGGAAGTGTCCGGTGTCCGGGTCCGGGGTTACCATGGGTGGGATACTAGATGGATGGCAGTCACCCACAGTACTCGGCCACTCGGTTGTCCAGATGAGCCCCTCTGAAGACCCCACCCACCCTTCCTCTTATCTTTTTGCCCTGGCGCACCCCCACCCCCGCTGTCCTACCCCCGCTGTCCTACCCTAGTGTTAACCACCCAGGACCATCACCCATTGCCATCTTGGCCGGGTGACCTGACCAGACAGCGGTTGCTAAGCGGAGATGCCTACCCCCTGCTCATCCCTGGTTGAAGCAGACGTTGTGCAAGCCTGATCGCACGGGGACTTCAGGAGCGGTTTGAACATGCTACTACAGGTCTTCATGAGGGTGCACAGTGACTCCCATCTAGCTTAGTTGTGTGGTGATGATAGAGAGCTGGGCATCCTCCGTTCCCTCCTATGTCCCTGGAGCCCGCTCCGGCTATGACACCCACAACATGCCGTACTAAGGAACTGCTGTGCCAGCCCTATAATCTTGATGGTAGAGAGATGGGGATCCTCCGTTCCCTCGTATATCCCTGGAGCCCGTTCCGGCCCCCTTTAATTTATTTGTTGTTTCTTTTTCTTGTGCGCTTTGTGTTGCTTGGTATACACAACTCGCCAGGTACTTCTGCGACCCCTGACAATAAGGGATTGGCAACTGGAGGAAACACAATGTAGGGCCTTTTCGCCAGATCTAGCTCTGTTTGGCAGTCTTTCTTCCCGCTATGTTTTTCATGGTGTGTTTTGGTCCGATTTAGCACGTCTCTTGCTATTATGCAGTAGATGTGTGTGCAACCAGCACCTTCCCTATGCCTTACACGAGTCAGAAGACATGTGGCCCTTCTCAACTAACAGGAAAACGGATGTCCGTGATCCCAGACAACTAGGGTCCCGGACATCAGACCCAAAAGTCCATCCCATGTCTCCGGCCATCGGACACTTGGCACATAGGTTTGCCTCTCGTATTTTCTTATCCCATGTCTCCGGCCATCGGACACTTGGCACATAGGTTTGCCTCTCGTATTTTCTTATATCTATCTTCAACTCTGTAACGAATTCTGAACGAAGTGTCCTTTTAAACAAGGGGGGACGAGGGGGAGGGTCGAACTGCCATTAAAAACCATTTAATTCCCACTACCCCCATTGAATTTCTCAATTGAATCAATATTGGGGGAGCTCCCGCCATATTGTTTTCCAACGGATCGGGTCTGCGGGGGTTTCGGTATGTGGCCCAGCACCCCTGCACGATTCTGAGGTAACCCTCAATCAAAAGTTGTATGCACCTTCACATCGCTACTCGACAGAATTCCCAGTTTTTCTTTTTCTTTCTTTCTTGGAGGCCGCACCAGGCACAAAATTTGTACCAACGAGCACCAAGAAATTTGTGTTTTCTTATCTATTTTCAATTCCTCAAGGATATCCCTCAGCCAAAACTTGTATGCAACTTTCCAGTGCAATTCAAATTTATTCAACAGAGTTTTCAGTTTCTCTTTTCTTTTGCTTCAGGGCTGCGTTCGTTCGCCTGCAACCCCACCTGGGGGTCCGGGGCCGCTAGGCACGTCTCTGGACACAAAATCTGTGGCCAGGACAAACAGACTAGACAAATAATTAAACCCGCCAGCTTTTGTGTCGTGCGTATGGTTGTCAGCATGGCGGAACGTCCAAGCACCTACCCATCACTTTCTCCTCCCATTCACGCCCTAAGCCGTGAGCAACACGACCAACCAATTCTGACCAGGCCGGCTGCAAGGAAGTAGCCTCCACTTATTTGAGGCAGTGGCCAATCCAATCATCAACGTGCACAAATATCACTACACAAATACAAAGTGCCATCATCCCAGCAGCGGGGTAGGTGGAGGTGCAGTGACTGGCCATTGCTCTGCGCTAGCACTGCCGATTTCCCCTATCGACAATGCCTGCCCACCCCTCGTCATTGTGATGAGGGACTGGTACAGCCTTGCTCTCGCACCACTGCTGTGGTGCCAACCTACCCCGTGGGCTGGGGAGAGATCCGGGTTGGTTGGTGTTTCCCCGTACTACACAAACACTAGTGACAGGATGAGATAGATGAGTACTAGCAAAAAAAATGAGATAGATGAGATAAGAATATAGCTTTCGATAAATAAAAAAAAAAACATCTTTCGAAGTATGCGGTGGCAACCTTACGGCTCGAAGAGCAGACGCTTCACATCTGAATCCCACGAAGGCACGAAAGCGCGTAAGAATTTGACTGTCTTTGCGGATACCGCTAAATACATCAAAAGACTTCAAACCCAAGGTTTCCTCAAAGGGAATGAGCCAAAAAAAACAATTTCATTAAGGCAGAGTATGCATACCTTCGCTTCATATAAGTCAGAAAACAGAGTTCGTGCAAGGCCACGAGGTTCCCCAAGGCTGGAGAAATACTGCTGGACAGCAAACAGATCTGCACACGTTCCAATCAAATTACTAATCATCAGTACATGGTCCACCTCATAGACAAGTCCTGATCACCAGAACCACACAGCCGCAGATGAAAGAAAGCGCATTGCAGTTTTGAACTCAACATCAACAGCATGACGACACTGACTCGCTCACAACGGTTTCAAAACAAGATGAGATTGTTTTCGCTCACAACGGTTTCAACTTTCAACACAAGATGAGATTGTTTTCAATATTTTTACAACTCTTTTAGTCCTCGCACAGTTTTGAGCCCCCTCTTCCATCAGATTTCCGACGATCTGAAACCTTAATCACACTGCTCTCCACAGAATCCACACCTCGATTTAAAACAAAAAAATTGCGCCGGTCTTGAGATATATCCACAGGTGACCAGCCCCAAGCAATTCAAGATTATTATGGAAGTTGTTGCAGATTATATGTCATGATTATTGGTTATCGAGCTTCTGTTATGACAGGTATGTTGAGAGTTTCAAGCCTCAGGATCGTGAAAGTGAGGGTCTCAACGCTGATAGGCATCGTAATCGAGGCATGACTGTCAGCTATGATGATTTTGACAGAGAATTCAACTAAGAATTATTTTCTTGGGTGCCATCGGGAAATCTTACGGATCCCCATTATCTGCATATGGATTAATCTTTTTGAGAGCACACTTTGTATGGGCTTTTAGTCTTATGTTTCTATTCAGTGGGCGTGGTTATTGGCAAGAGCTTATTGAATCAATTGTATGGGCTCATAATAAGTTAAAAGTTGCTCCGCTGCTTTCCACACCTATGTTTTTCCTCTGGAGTTTTGTATCATAATTCGGATTTTTGTATGCCACTGGATTATGTGAATTAATCCAAAACAACTGCTAAGGTTCCATGGATTTCATTTCGACGAACTTCTCACAATCCATTTTTTTTTCTGCACCTTTTATTGATTGCGTAGGTTTTGAAGAACTATCGACGCCGACCAGGCATCGTCTTCGAATGCGGCAGAAGCGCTGGAGCGCCTTGTGCACTGCAATCTGGATCTAAATGTGTTTTTGTTCTCGACACAACCCCACTCCCTTCCCCCTGCACCTGCTTCAGTCTGCGTCCTGCACCGTTTGAAATCTGAAACTTTGACACATCAACAGTACGAGGAGTTTGGAAATCTGAGGGCAATATCATGGAACGAAGGGACTGGTATGGTAGGCCACACTGAACCAGGCATGCATGCGACCCTTGGACATCCATACTCTTTTGCCTTAAAGGTGTACAAAGGAGTGTCCTTTAGTTTGAACTTTGTATTCGAGGGAGAAGAAGAAGAGGATAGAGGAGGATGAAGAGGAACGAGAAGAGGAGGAAGAAGAGGAAGAAGAAGCAGAAGGAACGAGAGGAGGAAGAGGAGGGCAAGAGGAAAAAAACAAGAAGAAAAGAAGAAGAAGAAGAAGAAGAAGAAGAAGAAGAAGAAGAAGCAGTCCTTGGCCCAGCCGTTTCTTACAAAGCGCCACATAAATGGTTCCCTGATCATGCCATCCTCGTTGAACCAATGCCTTCTGCATTCCAGCAGGTGCTGCTCCCACCAATAAGACTGCAGCCTCCCTTCCAGGAGGGCTAGCAGTGGCTGCTCTTCTCACCACTGCTAGTCCTCCCAGAAGTAGTGTTAAAAAAAAAAAAAAAAAAAAAAAAAAAAACAAGAGAGAAACCGGGCATGGAAGTAGCTCAGCTCACTATGGTGCAGAACTTACATTCAAGTTGGTTGCCCTCTGCATTGCGACCACAAAATCTTGAAGAAGCAAACCTTGATAGCAAATCCTTGTAAAAAAGAATTCTTCCTCTCACCGTGGCCTGGTATTTTGAAGATTGTTGTTACGAACATGTGCCAACAAACACAGAAAATCAGACAAGGAATAAGTGTGAAGCATTAATAAATCACAAGGAAAACATATTACCCGGGTTTATGGACGCACTCCAGGACAACATAAACTCGTCATAGCCGAGCTTCTTAGGCGCTTCATACTCAGCAAATGTGCATCTCCATCATGGGCTTCCCCATACATCAACATTCCTCACATACCAGCCAAACAAATGAAAAGGGGGGGGGG
>BFEA01000125.1:1588921-1601219 GCA_003427395.1 Chara braunii
AAATCATTCAGAGAATCCAAGACAACATGGCAAGGAAAAGGGAGCATGTTGAGCTCGAGGTTTGTTACACATTTGACTTCGTGCAATGATTACATACCCGCCGACCATTTTGGAGCATACCAGTAGGGCCGATCGATCAGGAGTCTGCCGAGAAGTCCGTTGAGGGCCATCCACCGTCTTTTCTCAAATCTGAGTTCGAGGCAGTACTGTGCTTGCTGAGGACAGCCAAATCCACTGACAAAACGTTATGTAGGGATTTGGAGGGGGGTATGAAGACGTTGGGGGACAGTTCCAGGGCGTTAGGGGGGTGTATAGGTATGTTTGAAGGGGGGGGGGAGGGGGGTATGGAGTTGTTGATGGGGTTATTGGAGGTTATGGACCCTGCCGCATTTTTATTTTGTTGCCAGGGTGCCGTCCCACCGCTGACTGGAAGGTGCTGACTGCTGGATCAGTCAGCTGTTCAGCAACCGGCCAATCTAGGGGCGGGGTATGAAGGCATTGGGGAACAGTTCCATGGTGTTAGGGGGGAGTATAGGGATGTTTTGTTTTGTTGGGGGGGGGTAGGAGGGGGGAGAGTTTCTGGGGTTATTGGGGGTTATGGACCCTGCCGCACTTTTATTTTTTTTTGCAGGGTGCCGTCCAACTCCCGACTGGTAGGTGCTGACTGCTGAATCTGTCAGCTGTTCAGCAACCAGCCAACCTAGGGGCGCCGCCCGTCGGTCGTGCAACACTTTTGCATGCCCCGTTGCAGGAATTTTCTACGTGTATTGGATTGTTGTTCTCGGCCAGGAGCAAGACATGTCGGGCGGGTCTCAGGTCCAGTCAATGTCCACTAGATCATCCAGAATCTTGAGTCACCAGCCGAAATGTTGCAAAACTGTGGTTGGCAAGCAGATTGCGCAACACTCAGATGCGCTTGAAGGGTCCTCCTCTAAATGTTCTCACACCCACACCTGCTTCCCCTTTAGTTTGTCCGGCAAGCAGGTTGTGCAACACTCCCCGAAACTGGCCTGCACCACGCACCAACAAAAATGGGAGGACAAACGCACCACAAGCTAGAGGTGTTCACCATCCAGTGGCTCACACAACATTTTCACAGTGCATCAGCCATCATGTCACCGCATTGTTATGCAACCTGCCGATCCTCAGGATGACAAAGACGTCCCCACTTGGAATAACAATATCATTGTCAACATATCTTCCATTTACGGTTCCAGCTTGACTATCAGAATGGAGCACGACTCTCCACGCGGAGTTTCACGGTTGCCTAGCGCATCATATTTACCATGGGAGGGCGGAAGGGCACTGTGCACACTGTGGCATTCTAGGGCCTACCACACCAGGTCACCCATTGTTTGGAGCAGGGCCCTTGCCAGCGTGGGCCCTTTTCACACCTATGACTGCCCCTTTTCGCACCTATGACTGCCCCTGCCCAGGAGAGCCTCAGCCATCATGAGGGCCCCAGACGAGGAAGGCGTACACATATTTAGTCTGTTTGAAGTGCATTTGATTTATGTTTCATGTCTTGTCAATGTCAGTCCGTTTCATTCTCTACCAGTTTGTGCTGAACCGGTCAAAATTGCTTTGGCAATGCCTGTGTTTGTCTGTGGTGCTCAGGCCAGCTCTTGATCCAGGTTTTACTGCTGAGTTAGACCAGGGTGGAGACAAAGGGACCCCAACCACGTTACTTCGGGCCTCGCAAGAGATCTCCGACAACGAGCCAGTTCCTGGGCTATACGACCTCTGGAGATCACACAGGTCATGAGGGACACTGTTACATTCTGCGATTCCACACGGGCCTTCACAGGCCCGACATACCGGTTCAGGGGGTACCCAGGCCGGCCTCGCCAAAGGCCAAGCCTTTTTCTCCCGGTAGGCCCTGTTAGGCCACCGGTTGGCGCCGCAGCACCCAGCAGACCCGGGCACTCTTGAGGCTGCCGCCCGCAGGTCTGAGCTGAACGGTCATTTCGGCGGTTCAGCCCACGGCATCCAGGCCGACCGGCCGCCGGACGGTACTTAGGCCGGTCCAGCGGCCATTCCCACATTCTGGAGCAGCGGAACACTGGAGGAGCGCTGCACTATTCTGTTTAGAGCGCAGCGCTAGAGGCATGGTTTAGCGCTGGACTGCATAGGGATAGAGAGGGTAGGAGGTACTTACCTGGCACTTACCTGTGGCGCCATAGCTCCAGCTTGAGGGAGGTCTTCAACAGCTCTCGCACGCACCTGCAGGTAAGGCCTAGGGCCAGGGACAGGGCAGCGAGGATTCTCCTCCTCCCTACCTCACCATCTCTCCCTCCTCTGCCGCCTCTTCTTCCTCTCCTTCAGACCTATTCTTCTTCTTCTTCGTCTTCAGATTTATTCTTCTTCTTCAGATTGGACACTTTGGTACGAGTTGGACAGAGATCAGTGTTCGGACTTCGGTGGTAAGAGGCTGTGATACTACCGGATTCGAGACTTGGAGATAGTCGGGAGTGATACTCGGCGGCATCACAGATTGGACACCGATTACATTAGGACTTTGTATCTCCGACATTGGTGACTTATTGTCCACGACATTTTGCTCTTTGTTCAGTGACATTTTGGACCACCATATCGGTGACCTTCTGGAGTCTATCTCGGTGACATCTGGCACTGCTTATACCTCCCACCTCAATCGTCTCTCCTCCCACCTTTCATCTATGTATGATTGTACGGGGCCTGAAGAATCGTCTATGATTGGCTTCAGACCCCACCATCTCCGATTGCTTGTGTGTTGAGTGATATCTGGATGGGTTCAGTCTATGTTGCATACTCGTGAAACATAGTCATAAGTATGGCGCAGCTTCCCAGAACCGACCAGATAATACAGAGTTAATACAAATGCAAGCGAAAGACTTGAGATACCTTGGACTGCCTCGGACCTGACTCGGACTGCAATCGAACACTCTCAAACATTCATCAGGGGTTTGAATGCCCTGGCCTCAGACACAGACGAAGGGCCAGGGACTGAGATCACCCATGGACGAAAGGAGAGAGGAGAGAGGGAAGATGACGTCAACTCGATGTTTCCAAAGATAGTATCTTGAATTGTCAGAAGTGACGAAAATCCAAAATGTCACGAATGTCAAGTCTCACAATACCCCAGATATCGATCTCACAATGTCAAGTACATCTCCAGAAGGAAGATGAAATCAGATCCCCAAATAGTCCTCAACTCGTAGTCCCAATGTCGCTGTTCCAAATGTTATCAGAGTTCGTAGCCATCCTTCATGCTGCAGTAGTCCCGTAGGAGAACCCAGAAGTAGACTCAGACTGAGGCGCTGCAAGGGAGGCTGGGCCGGTAACTGGCGAGGCACCCAGTGCTGCGCTAATCCGCTCTCCGCTGAACCTTGCTCTCTCGCTGCTCCTCGCTGCTGCAGCACTGCGCTAATCGAGCTAACGCTGGGCTGCTGCGCTAAACCTGAAGACTAACCTCGTCCATACTAACTCTAACCTCCGGAGGCTGGTACCCAGCCTTTTGTAGTGTGGGGCCGGCCTCCTACCCGCTGGTACCTACCGGCCTGGACCGTTGATCTAGATCAACGGTCCAGTTTCAAAACTGGTTGGCGCCCAAAACTGTGGCAGCCTCTGCAGCGCCACCGGTAGGTCCTAGGCCGGACTGGTACCGGCCTTGTGGCCGTTTGGCCTGGGCCTGCCTGAACCATCATGGTCCAGGCCCATCTGGGCCTCATCTGAATCGTCGTCCCGTAGGCTTACCCTGCCTGTCTGGAACCGGGCCCTAACTGGGGCCCGTGTAGCTCAGAATGCCACAGTCTATGCGAGTCAGTCCATTTCTCAGACTTCCGCTGCATACATGCTCATCCTATATTTGGTTGATCTTTGGTTCTGCCCATACTTGTTGAAGTATTCACTAGTATGCAATAGACACCGAGTGCAAAGTCCGACTGCCAGATTGCTCCTTACGGAGGAGGGCTGGCCCAGTGTGGAGGTGAACTCGTTCACAAACTCCGAGCCTCGGCTGCCAATTAATGAGAGCAGCCTAGCACTAGGGCGTGTAGAGCAGTAGAGAAGAGATGCCCTACGTGGTGCCCAAGCTCGTAGATCTGCGAGCTGCCATAGCAAGTCTTTTTTGAGGCACCTTCAGTGCATCACCGGCTAAAGGCTGTACCTTTCACCGGTCATTTAGCTCGTTCACAAACTGGGAGCCCAGGCTACCAATTAACGCGTGCAGTCTAGTGCTAGAGAGTTGAGACGGGTAGAGGAGATGCAGGAGAGGTTCAGTGGAGAAGTCCACCTAGGCGGTGCCCAAGCTCGAGGATATGCCAACTGTCATGGCAAGTCTTCTTTGAGGTGCGTTCAGTGCATCACCGGCTCAAGGCTGTGCCTTTCACAGGTCCGTATTTCCTCAGAGAGAGATCGAGAGAAAGATGACAGTGCAGGGGGGTCTCTTCTACGCATGGATCCCTCCATGCTCAGAGTGCAAGTTCAGACATCTGTCACATTTTCATGTTGCTGCATTTTCAGGTTAGTCCATGCCTGACTTATGTCTTTGCCTGTTTTAGATTGTCTAGCCCCTATGGTGACGATCTCGGTCTTCGCATCTGGTCTTATGTCGCAGGCTGAAACATCCATGAGGCAAGGCAATGCAAGGATATGAGACTACACACATGCCAACTGCATTATTGGTCAGTCCATGCATGACTCGTGTCTTCCGCTGTTTCAGACGTTGACGATTCTTTGACTTCACATAAGCCAAAGGTGGATCCAGGCATGCACAGTAAACTGACATAGCCACGAGGGAAGGAGACAGAAGGGGCGACGGCTACCCAGAAAGACCAGTTCCTGAAAATATAGGCAAAGGCGGGTGGGGAGCGTAAAGGAGATGTCCACAGGTAGAAGAATGCCTTCATGGACACTACCGAGAAAACGTGAGGACCTGTTTACTTCCCAGGGATCCAAAGGAGAGAGCACCCTAGGGCAGGGGAACATTGGGTTCACCTTGCAACCAAAACAATGATAAGCACACGCCAGGTGGGGGGATGCGAGGGTATTATGACATTGTGCACATGGGGGCACAGATGTGTGCTATCCCGTCCTCCAATGGCGATAGCTCCCTAGGGGACGAGTCCACTGGATACGTAAAGAACCTGACACAGCGATGACCACCAAAAGACATCCACGATGAGACCTTATTATAACAACCTCCACAGGAAAACTCATGCATGTAAAGTCAACGGACGACCACGACAAGAGCTTGCTCATGACACTGGGCCAAGGCATAGTGTGCAAATGTGCAAGGTCACTGGGTCAGCCATCAGGAAATGGTTCTCTTGGACAAGGCCGATACCAGAACTAAGCTGGAGCTTAAGTGAATACTGCAATTCTCGCTCAACTCTCACACACGGTAAACGGAATGTCGTTCACTTTGATAAGAAATGACCATTGGCCATCTCAGCCGAACGTAACCAGCCGTATACGCAGATAACATACCACTTCCCGTACGGAAGTATAGTTCGGGTGCATTCTATCATTTTCTGGCTTTGCAGAGCTGTACTGGTCCCTTCTGACACTCTCCTGCCTTGAACCAAGTAGGGATCTGGTCATTTGGGGGATGGATTGTATTCCCCTTTCCCAAACCCTCTCTACTTACCCCCTCCAACCAAAAACACAGACTCCAAGTACAGAAGAAGGGTAGTTGGATAGAAGTCCTCGCAAGGATGGGAATAGAGTGCACTGACTTTGACGAACAACAAAACCAACACTAACTCAGATAAGGACTGGCCGAAGGCATGGATCATCTAAAACTTAAATGCCTAGTACAATGAACCAGTGAGCACCAAACTCAGAAATTTGGGACAGAACTATGCTGCACAGGAGTGCTCTGGTGCTGCACTTAAGACTGGTCGGCGGAAGTGTCTGGGTGCCATGCCAATGGTTCAGAATCGAACTGTGACCCCAAAGAAGGGTCTGCGCAATAGTAGGCACTGAAAAGGCACCTGAGACCAGGCATTAAGCCCAGTCTATACTACGTGTGTTGTGCGTGGTGCATGAGGCAGCCAGCTGTAGCAAACTATAGACTGGAAAGCAGGCCCGTCTCAAATGACTCTTTGCTTTGAGGTTACAATCGTTCACGTGTCCTCCTAGAGCACAAGAGGATGCAGTCAACAACCTCCAGTATTCATACAGTGATATCCTCGGCTAACAAACTACCTCGTCAGGCTCGTCTTGGATTGGGTATATTGAACCGTATTCTGCATTCACTCGGATCCACATACCTCAACCTGAGGGACAGACACACAGTCACAAAGAGATAGCCAACACCAGGACAGGCAAGCAAGTGCGTCCCAAGGAGTATTCTCTCATGGGATTGTGGTGGCATGCAGCAGAATGGAGGCAACGGTTGCATCTGTCATAGGCGTTCCTAGTCTACCCACAGCTGCATCCGTCACAGGTGTTGGCCTTTACCCCACAGATGCATACGCCATAATTGGTATTGCTGGTCACCCCATAGCAGACAGGACCACAAGACCACCGACTCCCCACATCAGTGAAAGGTTTGTTTCCCACTTGGTGCTTTGAGTGACACAACGAGGCACAGACAAACAGGTTCCACCAAGGGGCCCTGTTTACCTTCCAATGCGGGGCAACTTTCGACAAACTTGTCAGCCATCTATGCCCACGTCCATGATCAGACGAGCGAACTTCTGGCACAGCACAAACCCTCACGAGCAAGAGGTAGTCCAAATCCAGCCACACTCACCGGCATGAGTGACAAGAGCATCTCCCTCTCCAAAAAAGCCTCTACACCCCTCCTCCTCTCCATGGGCGACAAAAAATCTTCAATCCGCAAGCCAGAAGCATTGAATGCCGAAGCCATCTCCTCTTCTCCTCTCTCCTTGCGAATAACATCAAGCACTGTGGCAATCATCCTTGATCCTTGTTCGTTCAGCATGCTGTCTCCCGGCTCGTCCCTCAACATGTTTCCAGCAACTGACAGTGCGAATACTCCTCCAACCACAAGCTTTGCAAGCATCGCTGCAACCCACTGAGGAGCTTTAGGAATGTCTATCACCATTTCATCGAGAGATCTAAGGACCATCACAAACCTGTATCGTAACAGAAAACATGCACAAACGATAAAATTTCCAATCAGTAACCCTTTCCTGGGATTCGATGACCCATATCATCAGCCCAACATCACAAACAGAAACATCCACGAAGTTAATTCCATCCTGGACAACAACCCAATCCCAGAAATAGGGATCCAGAATCATCCAGCAGAATAATGAATGCATACGGTGTTTGGGATTTGATGGACGCAGGCCCGGTCTTCAGCCGACTAATCATCCGGCCTACTCCTGGATCGAAAGTTCAGAGTCCTCCACCCAAACAATTAGCATCCTCTGCTAAAAGCAGATCAGCGGCACTTATTTTCGCAGAGGTGTAAGATCTTGAAAAGAAAATGGGCTTTCCGAAGTTACCTCGTTGTTCTTCAGAATAGACTCCAACACAAGCACGACTTTCCATTCCTTTCATTCGTATCTTTCAGATACAGGAAGCTCTAACCTATTCGTGGGGAGCAATGGAACCTCAACCTCAAGACTAGAATGACCAGGGGGCTCACCCCACTCACGAGTGGTTGACGGAATTTTCAGATCTTGGGTAACGGGGTACAAAACTGAAGTTAGGGTTTGAGGATCAATATTTAATATCTCTTTTGTGCTTTTTCCTGCTTTTTTTTGGTTCAAGGTTGCTGTGTGCCCGATATGAGGTCATCTGCAACATGGGAAATTCCTCTGCTGACATTTCTGCAAATTCTGAAAATTCTGAAATTGGAATGTTGGCAAAATTGCAAATTTGCATGAAAGCGCACTTTTGCCTTGGTAGGTCCTTTTTTCCTCTTCCCCCGTTAGTTAATACGTTGTCCACTCTCGGAATTGGTGGCATGTTTTAGTTGAAAGGGCCCTTGGATTTTCTTAGAAATGACATAACGCATTGTCCAAAATTCAGGCCTCCGTTAGCAATCTCCCAGCCCACCCACCATCCTTTGCAACGTCCATTAAAATTGGACGATACAGAGAAGGCTAGCATGGCCCATGCATAAGGACCGCACGCATACACCAAAAAACCGTTCACATTAAATGAACAAGCTAGGCTACCAGAACGGCAAGGAACAATTTACCAATGGGCCAAAAAATATTTCAAAAATAGAGCTGAAAAAAAAAAAACTTATTTTTCATTTCAAATTTCAGGGGATTTCGGCTCCACTCAGCAAGGGCAGTACAGCCCTGAACTCAGACTCGTAAAAAAAAACAATGAATGGCCCTCTACAGACTGAAGACCAGTCCACCTAAGGGTCGGCCCGACTGGTAGGGCGCGCCAACGGCCTATTGTAGCTGTAGGCGTTCTGACAACCCTGTCAAATTTGGTAATGAATTCCGATGTGAACTTCAGGGAAAACTTGCTCAGTTAATTTTTCTGCATAACATAATACTTTTTACAGATATTTTGGTTCTTTTAACTTTTGCTGGGCCCTTCCCTGATCCCTGCACGGCCAGGCCGATCGGTCCCAGGTGGCCGGCTGGTAGCCCAGTAAATATATAAAAAACCATGCCTAGGACGAATAACCCCTCCTATCCTGGGCTACCAGCTAGGCCACCCAGGTGGCCTCAGACGGACCAAGGTGACCCAGCCGGACAAGGTCTAAACAACGTTGGTCAATGTCCCAGAGAGCCGAGTGACTCCGGCAGCCTAGCTCCCATTCTGCCAACATCATCATCGCCTATCGCCTATAAAGAACCAATCACTGAAGTGATCACCAGAACCTGGAACCACAACAATCCTGGAACTGCAACTCGCTCGTCATTGGAGAACAACATGGTCACTCGTTGGAGGATGACCAAATCACAACACCCTTTGAAGCTCAATTTCCATCTTATTCTGAATAATCAGCTTGTCTATTGCTTCAGCTCTTCAGAACTCGCTCCACATGAAGTGCTCTATTTCCCCTGGCGGCCAAGGGAGGGTAGGGCAAGAATAATTTACTATACTTCAACATTCTTTACCCCACCAGGAAACCTGCTGCAGTTGGATCTTGGGCGCTGACGCATCTTCCAGAAGCTGTGCAACAAAAATAGGATACATTATGCATTTGTGGCAGTGGAGCTCACCCGCTTACTTTTCAGTCTTCCTGCCGTATTACCTCACAGGTATGTTGTTGTGATGTTGAACCACTGTTTTGTCATGCAGGACCACTCAGCCTCACTCCTCTTATTTTCCCCTCTGCACTCCAAACTACTGCGGGGCCGATTTCCCTATCTCCATCTCTACCTCACTCCTCTTATCTTCCCCGCTCCCTCCCTCCAACAGAAAACGAGCGAGAGAGAGTTTGGCGAGTCATTTTTTCATTCTTTCGCAATTTCCCTCATGGAGATCTGAGCAAATAGCTTTGTTGGCATGTGTTTGTGTGAGAGGGATAGGGAGAGAGATACAGGAAGTCTGAGAGAGAAGGGGAGGTGATGCAGGGGCCGGTTATGGGAGGGGAGAAGAAAGCAACAGGCAGCAAAAGGAAGGAGAGAACAATGCCACAATCAGTAACTAATATGATGGGCCATGACAAGTAGGCGCAGGAGAGGCAAAGGAGGAGAAGAGCGAGATGGTTGGGAGGTTTTAGGGTCGTATATGCTTATGTGAGCATGAGAGAGATGGAAACAGGGACATGGGAGGGAGAGTGGATATGCACGCCTTGAATGGGGGCAAAGGTAACATAGAGGGGTCAAATGGAATGATGAGGAGGGAATCATGCATCCAGAGAGTGAGAGCGAAAGAAAAGAGTGATCGAAGAGGGTGAAACATGTTGAGGCAGTGCTAATCCGGTCGGGACAGCAAGCGCGTGTTTGTGTGGAGTCGGGTGTGGCTGAGAAAGAGACATGTGCAGAGAGAGACCATGTGTATGTGTCTGTGTTGAGAGAGAGTGAGAGAGAGAGCCTCGTTCTATGACAATCTAAGGCGTTGAGAAAAGAAAGGAGAGAGAGAGACAAAGCTAGCAACCACTCTCATGCCACTCCAAGTTGCATTGAAGTTCACGTAGCACCAAGATCACATGCCACACAGAGAGAGAGAGAGAGAGAGAGAGAGCTAAACATCCAAGTCCACCTATCATGAATTTACGTCGATCTTCACATAGCACCAAGTTCACATAACAGAGCCCACTCAGTTTATGCTATGAGAACTTGCTCCAAAAATTCACGTAGCCTCGAAATTCATTTTGCACCAGGTTCACGTACTACAGTTTGCGAGCGAGAGAGAAAGATTGAGAGAGAGAGAGAGCTCAAATCACATACCTTTGCAAGCGAGAGAGGGATAAAGATCGAGAGAGAAAGAGAGCTCAAATCACATACCTAGTACCTACAATATTCAGTATTATTCACGCTTTGAAATGAGATACAGAGAGAAACCATGGCGCGCAGGGCATCTCTTGCACAGCAGCGAAGTAGGCAGGTTCAGAAGTACATAGGCACATCTTGTGTCATACAGGCCTGTATTGCCCTTCTGAGGAACCTCCCAGATCGACCTGCAATCTGGGCCGTTGGATGCAAATTCAGATCGCTCATGAAAACTCAGATTTGCCCGCAGTCTTTGCCATCCGTGTGCACGAAAAACCCAATCCAAGCAGGTGTGTGTGTGTGTGTGTGTGTGAGAGAGAGAGAGAGAGAGAGAGAGAGAAGAAACCGTAGCAGGCAGGGCGGACAGTTCATGTCGGATGCCCGAAGGCAATCGGATGGGCATGAGGCAGAACCCAAGAACCGACCAAGGAGAATCAGCGAAGTACTTTGCAGCAGAAGTCTGGTACACACAGATCTGACTCAAAACCAATCAGACTGCAACTCGCTCTTCATCATCAACAGGGCACAAAGGCATGGCGCCAAAATAGACGAAGATCCCCTTGACAGATCAGCATCCACAGGTGAGGAGGGAGGAGAGGCAAAGAGGGAGAGAGATGAAGATAAGTCTTCAAATGTTGCCTCGGTCCGAGTCCAATGTCACCAAGTCTCAACTCTCTCTCTCTCTCTCTCTCTCTCTCTCTCTCTCTCTCTCTCTCTCTCTCTCTCTCTCTCATTCATAGATGGAGAAGAAGAAGAATCAGAGGGAGGGAGGAAGACAAAAAGAAGACCTCTCGCAGTCTCTAGACGGTGGAACCAGATACTGACCAGCACAAAGTTGTTTACTTGTAGCTATGATGCAGGTGGAAGATGCCGGAAGACGAACAGGAGCTATGGTGCAGGTGATTCTCTCAGTCTGGCCTCCACCCTCAAACCTCCTAGTCCACTGCTCTGCCTATCTCCTCCACCGAACAGCGCTGCCCAGCAGTGTGTACACAACCTCCGTGCCTTAAATGAGGCTGGCGCAGCTATATATAACTCTGGGGCTACTGCTGTGTGGCCAGAACTGCCACCCGAGTCAAAAGTGAGCAACCTGGAAAACTGGCGCCCGAACTCAAAAGCAACGCGGAAAACTTGCGCCCCGGGCTCCTCACTACAGGACAAATGAGATGCAGCAATCTGGCACCCAAACTGATAGTGAGCACCCTCGATGTGAACCTGGCCTATCCGTCGCCCTGATGGGCCTGTATCGGCCCCATAATGCTGGTGGCTACACTCGGGCTGAAGGGGCATCTCTGAACCAGACCGAACAGGGACCGAGGCCGACCAGAAGAGCACGCAGGAACAGTGCTGAGGGCCTGAGGCCCAAAAGAGTGACTGAACCCTCTAATCTCCTAGCCAACCCCCCAAGGGGCCTGTATGGTGCATACCACAGCTCACGACAAGTAGGCAGGTCTAGATGGGCAAAGGCACGAGCACTGTAAAAGACAATAGAATAAAGTTACTGGATAACGAAATACATGATATACTGTGTTGCATGTTGGCCTGTCGGACCTTCCAGTAGCAGCCACCCAGATTGGCCTGCGATCTGGGCCAATAGCACAAACAAAACGACTAGTTCATATGGGTCAATCACATAGAATTCAGATCGGCCCGGAATTTAGGCTGTCGATACGCTCGAACATCCCAGATGACAGCCCAGTTAGTGATCAATGTACAACGTCGGCAAACGGCCCACATGGAGCCCTTATCAAATTTGAGGACTTTGACAGTCTTGCAGATGACACATTAGGCATATGCTAAGAAAGGGCTGCAGATTAGAAAGCAAGAAGAGGATCAATTCTTGCCCTCTCTTCCCCCTCTCTTCCCTAGCCCTGAAGTGAATTGGGGTGCAAAGCAGAGGAAGTGTTACCCAAGATAATTCATGGCTTTCTGCA
>BFEA01000125.1:1601304-1646388 GCA_003427395.1 Chara braunii
GGGGGGGTCGAGGGCACAGTTGTGGGAGGGCTTGGGGTTTCACAGGGGGTATGAAACGTCGGGCAAGACGTAGAGGAAGAAGAGGACAAGAAGAACGGTGCTGGAAGATGAGCGGCAGGGGGGTATGAAACGGCGGGCGAGAAAAAGAAGACAAGACGAGAAAGCAGAAGAAGTTGACGAATGGTGGAGGAATGGCAAGCAGGAGGCAAAAAGAGGAAGAACGAGAACAAGACGAGAGGAAGGGCTTGGGGTTTCACAGGGGGTATGAAACGTCGGGCAAGAAGAAGAGGAAGAAGAGGACAAGAGAAGAAGGGTGCTGGAAGATGAGCGGCAGGGGGGTATGAAACAGCGAGCGAGAAAAAGAAGAAGACAAGACGAGAAAGCAGAAGTTGACGAGTGGTGGAGGAATGGCAAGCAGGAGGCAAAAAGAGGAAGAACGAGAACAAGACGAGAGGAAGAAGAAGAAGAAGAAAAAGAAGAAGAAGAAGATGGGTGGTAGAGGATTGTGGGTAGGAAGTGAGAAAGGTGGGCAACATGAGGAAGAAGAAGAAGAAGACGAGAAAAAGAAGATGAGTGGTGGAGGATTGCAGGCACGAGGTCAGAAACCGCAGGCAAGAAGAGGAAGAAGAAGTAGACGGGTGGTGGAGGATGTCCGGCAGGGCTATGTCGACCTGCACATTCCAAGGAATCGAAGTCCTCTCTCTCTCTCTCTCTCTCTCTCTCTCTCACACGCACGCACACACACACACACACACACACACACACACACACTCTCTCTTACCGACGAGCGGCCGATGTCAATGTGGCGGTAGAAATTATGGCGCGCGTAGAGGTGCTGCGGGGTAGCGGCCACAGGGCGCAGCGATAACGACCTTGCCCCGCACGAATGGCAGCCCTCGTTGCCCCGCACGAATGGCAGCCCCCATCAGCATTCGAAAGTTCGAATGCTGGCGGGGGCACTGCCATTCGCGCGTGTTAGATTTTGTGAACGGCACCCCGTCGCAATGATCAATCCTAGCCACTGACCTCAGCAGATCCGTGGCTAAATTCGATCACCGAAAAAAAGGCCGTGGCGCGGCCTACTTTTTTTTTATCAGAAACAAGTGCTACCGGCCTTGGGGGGGTGGCCTGGACCGATTCGGCCTCTCGAGACCCCCCCAGGCATTTTGCGCTGGGACCGCCCGGTGGCCAACCGGGCGGGACAACCGGCCAGGAAGCCCGGCCCCCTCCACGGCATGCGTGTTATATTTTGTGAACGGCACCCCGTCGCAATGATCAATCCTAGCCACTGACCTCGGCAGATCGGTGGCTAAATTCGATCACCGAAAAAAAGGCGCTGGCCCGGCCTACTTTTTTTTTATCAGAAACAAGTGCTACCGGTCTTGGGGGGGTGGCCTGGACCGATTCGGCCTCTCAAGACCCCCCCAGGCATTTTGCGCTGGGACCGCCCGGTGGCCAACCGGGCAGGACAACCGGCCAGGCGGCCCGGCCCCCTCCCCGGGCAACGTCCAAGGCCCTGGGCAGCCCGGCGACCAGCCTAGCAAAAAAACAAAAAGCTCCCTTGTGCTGTGATTGAGGGCAGATACAGAATGCTACAGTGATGACACAGTTACGAGCCACCCCGTAAAATTCGCCCTGACTGGCTGGCAGGGCACTACAACGTCATGAAAACAAAACCAAAACAAAAAACAAAAGGAAACACTTCCCCCCATAGGTGCCAGATACATTAGTCAAAGCACTGGTGTTACGTGCCACCCTCGTGACGGCCTTCCCCGACGTCCTTGCTCTTTGTTTCTTTTCTATTTTTTCTTCTTTTTTTCACTTTTATATCGTCGGCCTCCAAACCTGCCCCGAGCCCCATGTTTTCAGGACTAGGTTACTAGATGGACTTTGCGTTTGCCTGTGAAAGGTACTGGTGGTTTAAGGTGACAGCTGACAGCCCCACAACATTCAGAATGTGGTTATGTTCATCTAGGTATTCAAACTCAGGTCTGTGTTTGAAGAGTTCATCGGTGTACCAACCAAGTTAGGCCCTTTCGAAGAATCCTGAAAGCCTAATTTGAGGCCTATCCTCGACTCTTCAAATACAGGCCTCAGTTTGAATCCCTGCCCTTGTAAACATAAAAAGTGAATGATGGACACGTCTCTGAAGGCTATCCAGACAGACAACATTTCGTATCTTGAGGGGGGATGCAATGGAATGAAAACCCCAGGAAAAGAACAATGGAACTCACGCCTTTGCCATTTGCTCCACAGTGATCAGCCCTCCTGCCTTGTTCAGATGAACAAGCAGCTTGGCAAGCAACTCTCTCTCCACATCGTTCTTCTCAAATGACCTTTCGACCCAGTTGAACACCATTTGTGGATGATAGGCTGGCGCTCTCAACTCCTCCAAACACATGGCAGCCTCCTTCAAATCACGTATGCTGCAAGCAATTAAACACATTCACCATTTATTTACACATAGTTCAGAAAAATGCAGCACAAGATATGCAGGAGGCTTCACTTGACCCTTACTCCACAGCCCAACCAATCACTCTTAGGTTCAAACAGGCCAGCCCAAAGCTGACACCCAGAGTGCCCTTACTTTGACAACCATTTCCCCAATGCTGACATCCAGAATATCAAGGAAGCCGGAACTCTGAAGGAGAACAGGGCATTGCAATACAGACAGAGCAAGAAAACGTCACAAAGGGTAATAGCAGCATACAAATGTGAGTCATAGCACACCTGTAATATTCCTCGACCAGACTTCTGCTCTTTATCACGAGAATGTCCTCCGGCATTTGTTGAGGCGTCTGCGGCCTGGAAGCCGAATGCAAAGCAGAAGGGGGAGTGACAGGACGTTCCCTCCCATACGACACTGGTAAAGATCCTTGTGAGCTGTGAAGGTCACGTGCGTACCCATACGCCGAACTCATGCTGCCATAGCCTCCCCGATCATCTCTCATCCCCCCACCAGGAGTCAGAGGTCGTTCTGCACTTGGTGGCCGATACACATCGCTCGCCGCATTTGGTGGCCGATACACGTCACTCCCTGCTGTTGGCATTCGATACACATCACTGCCTGCACTTGCTGGCCTATAAGCATCACTCCCTGCACTTGGTGGCCGATATACATCACTCCCTGAACTCGATGGGCGGTACACATCACTTCTACCTACCAAAGATTCCCTGCCAGGCTCCGCCCTGCCAAGCATCCCCAGGTCCCTTCCCATCGAATCCCTTCCCAACATCTCCCTACCGCTCATGTGGTCTCTTGCCCCACCCATGTGGTCTCTGACTGCACCAATGTGGTCCCGACTGGCCCCTAAATGGTCCCTCCCAACCCCCATGTGATCTCTACTACTCCCCACACGATCCCTCGCCCCTACATGGTCCCGAACACCGACATGCTCTCTGCCAGTAATGTACTCACGGCTGCCAATGGCATGCTCCCTGGCACCCATGTGGTCTCTGCTTCCCAAATGTTCACGCCCAGGCATCTGCTCATTGATACTGGGGTGATCCCTCACTCCCATGTGATCCCTCACCCCCATTCGCTCTCTAGCCAACATTGCTTCCCTCCCCAGGCTGGAGTCCCTTGCTAGCAATGGCTCTCGTCCAAGCGACATCTCTCTTGCCATCTCTCTCGGCATTTCTCTCGATAACTCTCTTGGCATCTCTCTCGGCATTTCTCTTGATAATTCTCTCGGCATGTCTCGCCCCGGCAATAGAGACTCCCTTTCCCTATCCACCCCCATACCTATCCCTGACATCAATCCCCTAGGGGGTGCAACATCAGCAACAGCGCTGTGGGGCCCTCCAACACCCATTCCTAGCATGCCACTTCCACTCCTGACTCCTGGGGCACCAGCACCTCTAACAGGCATACCTCTGCTAAGTTGGCTCTGAGGAGTAAGTGAAATCGGTCCTTCATCCGCTGGTGACCGAAGAGGCACTTGCGATGCAAATCTATCGTCTGGTCTTCCATCACCAAAGCTCCCCCTAGATGGCAGAGATGTCCTGCAGACTGGTAGTGAAGAGCCTGGACCGAACAAAGGGCCCTGAAGAGAGGAACGTGCCAAGAAATCGGGGGATGACACAGGAGGACCAACTCCAAGCCTTTCCCTTCCTCTAGGTCTGTCCCCCATGGATGCTCTAATCACTGGCCCTCTCAGTGCTTGAGACACTGCTGCTGCCCTCTCATTGACAGCATCCCTGTGCACATCCTCTATCTTCTTAGGGCCATCCACCTTCCTGCGTTCCCTCCACCCATTGTCACGCAACTCTATCACATCCAGCACCATAAACCTTATCCTCGATGACAACTTCTGATTGGTTGTAAGCCTTTCCATCCTCTTGAAATAGCTATCCATGTGCTGATGAGCTTTTGGATGGTCGAGCGTGTGACCAATAGTGGTGAGAAGCTTGCATAAAGACTCGATATCCTCCTCCTCGGAGTTCTCAATATCACCAAGAAGCTTCTTTATGCACTCATGCATGATCTTCTCAGTCAGCATCTGCTTTTTAAACAGCTCCCCTATGAAGCGTATATTTCCCAGCATTCGCCTCCGCGCATTAGTCTTCTTTGCTTCCTTCTCAACATGTGATAGGTTTTCCTCATTCCTCTCCGCATCCGCTTGTTCCCTATCACCCCTCTCAAACTCGTCTTGACATTTGTTTAGCAAGACTCTTTTGAATGTGATCTTATTACTGCCTTCCCCGAACTCTGGCAGATCACCAGCCAGCCTGTGGCAGAACTGGGCATACATTTCACAAAACGTTGGCTCCAGCAGGGCTTTGTCAAAAATCTGTGAGATGACCCCTGTGAGAGTGCTCGAAGAGTCTATGTCAACAGACTTCACCTGTTCAAATAGCTTATCAAAGTTCTGAGGGGTGAGTTTGTTAAGTATACCCTTCACGCGCCTCTGCTTCTTTTCCTCTTCATCCGTCACAGCACCCACAACAAATCGATTCTCTGCCTTGTGAATTGCAGGTAATGCAGCACTGGGTCCAACAGGAGGGGTAACCATAGGTCTCATCATTGTCGAGCGCTTCCAAGAATCTGCATCCACGCCACTCCGAGGAGCAAACATTGCCGGAAAAGGCAAGCCAGGCATTCCTGGAATGATTGGCATCATGCCTGGAACTCCAGGTAGCAAGGAGCTATTGGGAGGCCTGAGACCGCCGGCACCAACCCGCATTGCCACCCCTTGTCCTGGAGGGAATGATGGTGGCCCGAGAACACCACTAGCACTCTGTGGGTCTATCCGAGCATCCTGATGCATGGGTCTCCCTGGAGGAGTACTTGTTCTAGGGCCAGCACTGTCCCTAACCCACTTTTCTTCCGCAACTTTGCCACCTGGCAATGAACCTGAGCTGGGCCGACTGCTGCCGCCAGTTGAAGGTCTCATGTTCGCATCCATCATCTGAAGCGCTAGAGGGTTAGTCAAAAGGTCCCTTGCCACATCCCTACTGATATCCCAGTCAGGTGGCAGGTCGGTCCAAGCATCCCTGAATGTCAGCAGGAAATCCCTTGTATACCTCTTCACGACTTGGCTTCCTAGTGGGATGTCAACGTCCTCGACTTCTATGGGAGGCTTTGTTGAGAGGTCTGCTGCAGTTTCCCAGTCGTCAACTTCCTTTGGCATAGGTGGTTCCAGTGTCACTACCGCAGGAATCGTTGTCGAGGTCTCCTTCCTCGACGCCGGTGTCCCTGGACGTGATCCAGCTCTTGATCCTGGGCGCGAGCTCCCTGAATCGTCAGATGCAACAGGCTTTGTCTTCTCAACATCCTCGGGCGCCCTATATGCATTGTAGATGTCACCGCTTGCCCCTGCCTTGTCTGCCCTTGAGAGCACTTCCTTCAGAGTGTTCTTTCTACTTTTCGGTTTTTTACCTTGAGTGTTGGTATTAGACTCACTGTTGGCATCAGACCTCCCACCAGACGATGGTGGGCGTGGCATCTCTTCTGCCACCTTAACAACACTAGTGGAGCTCATATTGGAGTTGTGCACGTTTCCAGCAAGCCCAACAGCAGAACCGTCATTTTCAACCCCCGAGTTTTCAGTGCCACTCCTGCCAAGACAAGGGTCAAGTCCAGTAGTCTGACGATCAGGGGGTGCCTGTGCTCTCTCAGTCACATCAAATCCAGGGGGGGTACTCCTAGCATTGGCCATCCTCAATAGCGGCAGAGACCTATTTGGAGTCACTGCCAAATCTGACGAATCTAAATGACGCGAACTCTCTTCCTCAGCTCCCTTCTCAACCTTAGGAGCACTGTGCAGCCCTTCCACAGATCCGTTCATGGCTGTTGCCCCCACCTTGGCTCCATCATTTTCACCAGAGATACTGTTTCTGCTTCCACTCCTTTCTTTCTCTTGCCCTGCCGTGCCTGTCACCACCTTGTCAGTGTCCAATGTTACATCAGATAGTGTTGCCACATTCCCATGCGGACTAACCCGGAGCTCACTAGCACACACTCCATTATCCGGGGATGTCGGCAACCTACACGTTTCAGGTGGCACGGACACTGAGGCTGACTTGTCATCTGCTACAAACTCTTGTCTTGGCAGGTGCCCAGAACCATACACAGCATGTGATTGTGGGAAGTCCGAGGTAGTGACAGAGTCTACAGTACCCGTTTCAGTGGTTTGGCACACTCCCTTACTTAGAGGCTTCTCTTGTGCACTTAGGCTGTCCGCACTTGCAACACTCCGAGCTTCTTCTTCCTTTCCACCATTACCATCTTCAGGTGCACCTGTACCGTTGACTTCCAACAATTTCACGTTTTGTGTTGTTGACGCCTGGACAGAAGATTTAACCTGCTGCATATCTGCATCACGAGCCTCCACTGCACCTCTCTTCTGCCTCGATTCATCCACCACTTGACTTGAAGAAGTCCCAGTGGAGTTGACCGTTGTGTCTTTCACAGCAGGCAAACTTTCTTTGTCAGCACTTGCCACTGTCACCGAGTCCCGCTCAGCACCGACTTCCTTTGAGATAACCCCCAAATCCTTTGCTCCTCGGGCCTCCTTCCCTGCTGTCGTGGCCTCCTTTGCAGATCTGGACAGCCATGCAGGCCTGAGAGCAAATGAGGTAGCCCCGGGCAGTTGCGCAGTTTTAAGTACTGCCACCGTGGAGGGGGTATCTTTTTGAGCAGCGAGGGGTGTCCCGCCATCCTTTTCTAGAGGAGCCGCATCCCTCTGATGCATAGTTTCCTTCGGAGGCATTACCTCCTCGGCTGTGGACGCTAAACCACCCTTCTTGAGAGAGGCTGCTGCCACTCTCTCAGAACCCCCCTCAGAACGCACTTTCTCCCGAACAGCTACTTCCTTCTGCCTGCTGTCTGCATTTTCCTGTGCATTGGTACTTTGCTTTTGAGATGCAGAGCCCGTCTTCTGAGACAGTGCACGAGAGTCTTTTTGGGACATAGTCCGAGACTCCTTGTTAATGACAGCCTCCGACTCAGCTTCCTTCTGTGAAGCACGTCCAAACTGTTGTGAAACTGCAGGTGCTGATTCCTTGTGAGAAGTGCTCGATAATTCTTTGTGAGAAGTGCTCTGTTCCTTCTTGCGTTTATCCTTACTGACCAATTTAACCACTGGGGATGTATCCTCACCTGCAACTCCCTTTTGAGTTTTACTCTCAGCAGCAGCTTTACCTGCCATGCCCGTCCCCTCACCTTTACCAGAATGGAGTTCCCCTTTCGTAATCGGCGTCTCCTTTTCCTCTGAATGGAGTTTGGCCTGACCAACCAAAGCACGTCCTTTCTCTTCTGACTTGGCACTTGCTGCTGAAGAAACTTTCTCCTTTGCATCTGCCTTTGAGCCCGTGCTGCTATCACGTCCTTTCTCTTCTGCCTTGGCACTTGCTGCTGAAGAAACTTTCTCCTTTGCATCTGCCTTTGAGCCCGTGCTGCTATCCACTCTTTTCAATTTCTCCTTACCATCTAGCTTTGAGGTCATGCTTGCCTGACCAACCAAAGCACTGCCTTTCTCTTCTGCCTTGGCACTTGCTGCTGAAGAAATTTTCTCCTTCACATCCCCCTTTGATCCCGTGCCTTTCTCTTCTGCCTTGGCATTTGCTGCTGAAGAAACTTTATCCTTCGCATCCCCCTTTGAGCCCGTACTGCTATCCACTCTTTTCAATTTCTCCTTACCATCTGGCTTCGAGGTCATGCTCGCATCCACTCTCTCTTTGACATCTTCTTTTTTCAAAGAAGAACCCGATTTCTCTTTTTTAGCTGAATCCTTCCCCGTGGAACCACTAGGGGAAACCTTCTCGGCACCTCTCACCATCCCACCTCCTCCTTCTCTAGCTGAATCCTTCCCCGCACCTTTACCAGATTGGGGTTCCTCTTTTGTAACCGGCGTCTCCTTTTCCTCTGAATGGGGTCTGGCCTGACCAACCGAAGCACTTCCTTTCTCTTCTGCCTTGGCACTTGCTGCTGAAGAAACTTTTTCCTTCGCATCTGCCTTTGAGCCCGTGCTGCTATCCACTCTTTTCTGTTTCTCCTTACCATCTGGCTTTAAGGTTAAGCTTGTATCCACTCTCTCTTTGGCATCTTCCTTTTTCGACAAAGAACCCGATTTCTCTTTTTTAGTTGAATCCTTCCCCGTGGAACCACTAGGGGAAACCTTCTCAACACCTCTTACCATCCCACCTCCTTCCTCTCTTCCTGTATTTGCTAGGGGAGCCGCGCTTCCACCCACTTCAGAAGCAGAAGTCACTGCAAGCGGTGCTTTAGGAGCTTTCACAGCCACATCTCCTGAACTTTCTCTGCCCTTGATACCACCATCACTTCCCTCGTTCACGTTCCCACAAGTGCCTTTCTCACCATGGTCATCTTTGTCACTACTCTTGCCTGCCGAAACTGTCCTTGCGAGTCCCTTGCCAGCTACAGCATCCTTCCACGATGCAGATGACTTCACAACTGGGGCAGGACTAGCAACCGACTTAGAGTCACTCGCTAGTTTCAGAGTGTCAGCAATCTCATTGCCAACACTACTCTTGCCCATCTTAGCATCTCCTTTGTCTGGATCAGGAACCTGCGGAACACTATCATCACTTGCCTTGGGTGCGATCAGGCCCCTCCCCGGAGAGGGCTCTCTTGATCGCAACCCACCATTCCCGCTACCATCATTCTTCCCCAACGGCCTTGCGGGTGCCCCCAAGTTTGGACTCTCTCTTGAATTAGGTTTCGGCACTGATGTCACCGCAGTCTTTCCAGCAGTCTGTTGTAAGCTAGCACTCTTTATAGGTTTTGACTCAGCTTCTGTCACCCCAGCACCAGCTGGAGATGGGTCTCTACTGCGTCCCCGTGAGCTACGCAATGCTGGACGTGTGCTGCCCGGCCTCAAAGACACGTCCCTCCCCTCCAAGGCAGCTCCCCGGTTAGCATCATATCCCTTCTCTACAGCTGCTTCATGAACAGGTCCTCTCGGCACATGTGGCGATGCTACTGAGGATACACCTGACAAAGGGACTGGAACTGACGTGGATGACTCAGAATCAGCACTCGGTTTCCCAGCTTTCCCTCCACCATCCAGAACTCCACTATTTGCTGCCTGCATTTTCGAATCCAAAACGGGATTGACTGACGAAACTTGCAGAATTCCTCCAGACTTTGCAGTACTAGACGGTACCTTTGGTCCCTGACTTTGAGTTGAAGCGCCTGCGGAATTCTGAATACTAGACGGTACCTTTGGTCCCAGACTAGCAGTTGAAGCACCTGCCGAATTCTGAATCTTCGGGCTAGGACCACCCATCGCCTCAGAAGAGCCCTGTTGAGCTGCCTGCTGCTGCTGATGGGTCTGATGGTTGTCTGTCACACAACAATCTTCATGAGCACGATCTCGTTGATTCTGCTGCACAAGAGGATCCTCAGGAGTAGTTCGAGCCTGAGATGAAGCAGATTTCAACTGATTGGAATGAGACTCGTCCTTCATCCTCTGCTCTTGTGATTGCTGTGTAGTCGATGGCAGTTGCTCGTGGATACCCTGATGTGGCCCTTGCTGCCGCTCTGGGAAGCCCGTCAGCGATTGCTGCTTCTTCAACTGGGAATCGGAGTTTTTCTTTTCATGTGCCTGGCTCTGCATTTCTACCCTCTCTTGATAGTTATCTTGTGATCCTTGTTCATGCAGCACTGCCTGTTCAATTGAGTCCCCTTGTGCATGTTTCTCCACATCTAATGGACTCTTTCCTTGTAGCTGTGTCTGCTCCTTTCTCGCCTTTTTCCCACTCTGATCCTTCGCTCCAACACTTCCACCTGTTTTAGACGTTACTATGGCATGCTCTTCCTTCGATGGCGTCACATCCTTGGGAACCATTACCTGTGGCGGTGCACTCTCGGTCCTCATAGGGACAGTGATCGTGTTGCTTTGCACAGCTACCATAGTGCCACTTGCCCACCCCGGAGCACTGTCACCTTTTGATGCCAAATCTCCAATTGTCTTCAATGGCAATTCTGCTGCCCTCCCAGACTCAGGCCCTGCAGATGATGTTACCCGAGAAGAGATCCCGTCCTGCACCATCTTTGCATTGATGGCCCCACGGCCCCCCTCACCTTCAGATACTTGAGCCCTGGAAACTGGAGAATCCGGGTCGAACTGACCAAATTTCAACCGCGAAACGGAGGCATTTAGGTCCAAGGACGTCTCAGGCACAGTAACTGAGACTGTCACAGCAGGAGCAGATACAGTGAGACCATCTGCCCCTCCTTGCGAGCTCTGGACACTGGCAGCACGGGCCGCTGTGCCTGTAACCCCTTGGTGAACATCAACAGAAGCTGGCTCGCTCTCGGATGCAGAAGAACTCACCGGAATGGGACGGGGTGCATCACCCTTTGGCAAAGCACAAGCCTCCGTAGCAGATATCCCAGAAGATGTGCCACCACTTACACTTTTCACATCAGCAACACCAACTTTTAAGCTTGCCCCAGACGCTGATGATGAAGCAGCTATGTTTCCCTGCTGTGCTACATAGGGAGGAACATTAGCAGACAATGAGGAACTAGCAGATCCCGGCACAGTTGAAGCATTGTAAGAAAACTTTGTAGGCTGTGACACCATAGATGGCGTGCCAACAGGGCCTGTAGAAACAGGAGCTTTCAGAGCTGGAGGTGGAGCAGGTTGCGCTGAATAGAACGCTGCAACATTTGCTGTATATGGTGGACCGGCTGCAGATACACTGTAGTAAGGTGTCTGAGCAGGCATTACTTGTTGCGTCTGACTATATGTCACAAGAGTCCCAGTAGCCCTCTGAGGAGGAACTGCCCCTCCTCGGATCACACCTCCCATAGAGGTTGTGGGCGGGTTGGTAGGAGTCACTTTGTCCACCTTCACCTCTTGGTGAGTGTCAGGATCCACAATCTTCACAGCTCTATTCATCCTTGGAGGCAGCACTGTTGTGGCACTGGGCTGAACTGCACTCGCCGTAATAAATGCTGGAGGTCCCGATACAGACTGGCCAAGCTGAGGTGACACCACTCCACCTATTTGACCGCCCCCTATCTGTCCTGGCATCTGGCCTGTCATTGGCCCCGCAATTGCACCTGTCAGCATCGGAGGTCCATGCTGCCCTGCCCCAATCATTGATCCCTGAGGATGCCCATACTTGATTGCAGTTCCCAATGTAGGCAACTGTGAAGGTCCAAGACCAGGTGGCTGGCCAATTACTTGAGGCCCTAGTACTTGGGTTGGTGAGATGACATGTGCTTGAACCGCACCTTGTGCAGGCACCTGCACAGCCGATGACGTTGTCATTTGCATACCAGGCACATGCATCGTTCCACCTTGGGAATGAGGCGGCTGCAAATGTGACTGCACTTGGACGTGGCTCTGAATGTGCGGTGGAATGTGTGCTTGCCCTGCAGCAGCTGATGTGTGACCCATTGAGTGAGAGTGCATTGGTGCCTGCATGTGAGGCATCCCCTGAGAGATTCCTAACATTTGGGAGGCCTGAGAAGAGGCTTGCCCATGTGATGGACCTTGTACATGCCCCGTCTTATGGGGATGAATCTGCCCATGGCCATGCGGTTGGCTTAAAGCAGGTGCAGCGGACGGTGGCAGAGATGAATGTGCAGCTGAGTGAACCTGCTGCACATGCGCCACCTGAGACTGATGTGGATGGGAGTGAGAAGGGGGGATCGGGTGTGGAGGGGAATGATTGTGCCCGTGGGGATGCATCTTTGTTGCATGATGCTGCTGCGCAAGCGGTGGATGGTGAAGATGCCCCTGCTGATGGTTGAGATGACCCTGCTGATGCTGCTGATGCTGTTGATGCTGTTGATGCTGCGGATGCTGCGGATGCTGCGGATGGTGCTGGTGTTGTTGGTGTTGTTGGTGCTGTTGGTGACCTTGTTGATGTTGCTGATGCCCTGGCTGAGGTCCCGGCTGATGCCCCAATTGATGTCCTGGAAGATGCACAGTCTGATGTTGTTGCTGCTGTTGTTGTTGCTGCTGCTGCTGTTGCTGCTGTTGCTGCTGTTGCTGCTGTTGCTGCTGCTGCTGCTGCTGTTGCTGCTGATGGGGAGGTGGCGGAGCAGGCGGGGGATGAACATGCGAAATAGAATGCATAGATGCGTGGCCATGCGATTGAAGTGGAGAATGGACATTACTCGTCCATGGACCTCCCTGCTGCTGTTGATGACTGTTTGAAGGCTTCGCCAAGTTTAGGTGCGGCTGCAGCTGTGAATGTGAAGAGGGAACACCCTGTGCACCAGGGGAGGAAAGAGGCTGAGCGTGAATCAAGGACGGTGGCTGCTGCTGTTGCTGCTGTTTATGTGGCCCGTGCAGCGATTGAGAAGAAGAATGATGCTGTGAATACCCTGGTGCCTGTGACTGTGAAGGCTGCTGTGAATGTGAAAATGTTAGTGGAGGTGGTGGTGGTTGCTGCTGGGAATGGGGAAACGGAGGCTGTGGAGGTGGGTGTGGATGTGAATGTGTGACGGAGTGCTGCCTTGCTTGCTGATGTTGAGGGTGAGACTGCACATGCACTTGCACCTGCGGCGAAGGTGGTCCCTGCTGCGAGTGTAAATGTGATTGTTGTGGATGTGCCAAATGTGGATGCTGCTGCTGAACGTTGAGCTGCATTGGGTGCAGCTTCGGATGTGAAAAGGATTGTGGGTGTGACTGTGGCACCTGAACATGAGGAGGTGGCTGAGGTCCGAGCGCCGGTGATTGATGTGGCACTTGCTTCGGGGGTTCCATGCTCCTTGGAGACGAGGGTGTCGGTGGTGCATTCACAAGCTGCAAGACTGGCCCTGTGGACGCAGTGGAAGCATTGGTCGCGGGAACACGTTGCGACACAGGAGGCCCACCCTGTGCAGGAACAGACCTTGCTACAGGTTGTGGGGCTGACTGTGGTGCTTGAGATTGGGGGACTGCACCTTGTTGGAAATGTCCTGGTCTCCCACTCAGCCCTGCAGTAGGCCTGCCACCACCACTGCCTCCAACATTGGTGCTCCCCTGCTGTTGGTGTTGATAATGCTGTTGAGCATGCCCTTGTGAAGTGTTCCCTTCGGTATGGCTCTGCACTGGTGGCTGTGACTGCATGATCCCAGGACCCTGTGCTTGCGGTACACCTGGCCTTCCACTGGGGTGGTCCTTCGAGGGGTCCTTCCCACTCCCTGGCTCGCCTCCTGCAGCCACTCCGCCAAATGGTACCTGCAACCAATCAATAGAGTTCGATTAGCACACTAACACACCGAACATCTGTGACATAAGACTATCCCTATCCTTGGAATGAAAGACCAATCCTCGCTCCTCCAACGAACAGCACACTAAACGGTTCCAGAGATGAGGCAGTCCTTCACACTTTACCAGTACCAGGTGATTGACCTTAGCAAACCATGCTTCCCTCCTCCCACCTTCCCATGGCACACTCCTTTCACCACCTCCACATAGTCGCTCGCTACTGAATGTCAATTAGCTTGCACATGATCGAAGGACACTCACACGAAATGCTGCAGGCGCCTTCCCAGGATAGAACCTGTCTCTTATACACATCTAGATGTGTATAAGAGACAGGTGCAAGCTAATTGACATGCACACTCCTTTCACCACCTCCACATAGTCGCTCGCTACTGAATGTCAATTAGCTTGCACATGATCGAAGGACACTCACACGAAATGCTGCAGGCGCCTTCCCAGGATAGAACTGTTCAAACCTTCCCTGCAATGCATCCATGGTGGAAATCATCACAAACAAGAACACATTCAGCACGCCAATCATAATTCTCCATTCCGAGTCGCTCTTGGACTTCCCACATTTTCCATCATCTCACAGTCCCCAAGTCCAGAGCCCGCAAAACACTACGGCTCACGGGTCCGAGCAATCCCCGCAGCTCGTAGGACAGTGCTCCAAAAACTCACCAGACACTTCGCAAGGGTGGGATAAGGGGCAAAGGTGCCGTAAGATGCTCTGCATGCAGTGGGGGCAAGCAAAAGGAACTCTTCGAGCTTGCAAAATACTTTTAGGAGATGGACTTGGACAGTTGGAGAGGGAAGCTGGGGTTCTAATATGTCGCAAGGTGATAGCAGTCGAAGAGATAAAGAGGAGAAGACAAATACTCAAAATGCCATAAACTGGGTGGAAAGAGAAAAGCCTATTCCAGTTGGGAGCTATGTATACAAAATCTTTAATGTTTTAGGCGAGTGGGGAAAGAGCGCCAGAGGGTGTAAGACCATGCTCTGAGCGCAAGTGTTCACCTTGTGGAAAATCAGACAGCAGAGCCCAAGAAGATAATTCAACAGCCAGTACGTTCACAGCATGGTTCCCAAACCTTTTTCTTGGTCAGCTGCCAATCCACTTTTGCTTGATGCGAATGCAGCTGACCCTAACGTGATTCAGTGGGCGACCAATACTTCCATGTTGGGAAGAGGTCGGGCAGACATCGGATAGAAAATGCTGGATGTATCTGGACTGAGAGAAGACCAAACCTGAGAGTCCAAACGTCTGGGGCCACTGGACGAAGACCAGTTCTGAGTGTAGCACTCCTGTGCACAAAAAAAAAAAAAAAAAAAAAAAAAAAACACAGCATGGTGATGTTCATGCCAGGCACTGTGACATCGTAACGGCATCCTTTTATATTTTTTCCTTGTTTTTAGCTATTGGATGTATTTTTCCACATTCTCCTTAACGAATTTGGCGAGCTACGTGCAGGGAGGGGGCTGATA
This sequence comes from Chara braunii, assembly GCA_003427395.1. Lineage (NCBI taxonomy): Eukaryota > Viridiplantae > Streptophyta > Charophyceae > Charales > Characeae > Chara > Chara braunii. The sequence goes on from BFEA01000125.1 coordinate 1,616,466, forward strand.
CGCTTCTGTTTCAGCCGGAAATTATGAACATTCCACTACCATGATCAGCTCCCGATACATTCAGCATGATGTGCAGTTTTGGCACCAATTTTGCCAGCGCAATCTTAGATAGTTTTATGTACGAGCTCTTTTTTCTTTCTTTTTTCTGGTCCCCGTGTGACCCTGCTGGGGAATACCCTGGTGGGCCCAGCCGTGCAGGGTCCCAGACAGTTCCAACGCACAATACCAAAAAGAAAACGATGTGTAAAAATACAACACAAACAACTTTTGCCAGATGCTCCCCCAGATGGTCCCCTAGAAATTGCTTATTAATTTCATGATAGAAAAACAAAATGAGTAAGATATATGACATACCCCTTTAGACTACTTTACTCATTCTATGTACCCCCCAACCCCCCTGGGTGACCCATCGCCGAGTTGGAAGGTAAGCCATGATTCAGACTGCTCAGGCCAAGTGCAATACTCTCTTGTTTTCCCAGCGGGGGGGGGAGGCGGGGATCCTGCCTCCTTTTTTATCTCCCTGGTTTAGCCTTCCTTGGTCCCTCCTTGAATTCAGGGAGCAGCAAAGCTCTTCAAACCACATAAACCAGAAAATTTGTCTGGGCTGGTGGAGGTGGCTCCAATTCGCCATTATTTTCAAAAATAACCAAATAAAAAAATACTACACGATTTACACATATCGTACGGTTGCAGTAATTCAAGAGACATGTTGACATGTGATCATACTATCAATGATATTGTTGTTGGAAAAAAGCCGAACACATATACTGCCAGGTGATACGTCTCATTTTATTTATGTCTATAGAACTTTTTGACAGCTGGTATCTTTTTCCCTTATTGGGCAGTTTATTTTCATTTTGAAGAGCAACAGAAAAAGGGGGAGCTGATTGGCTGATGCAACGAACATACGGTGAAGTTCGGCGTGAACTAACGGTAGTCAATCCTATATTTTATGCCTCGCAGAAAATGAGAAAAAGAAAGGTTACCTGCTTGCTCATAATAGGACGGATACCTGGGCTACGAACCCGACCACCAGGTCACCTTGGTTGCCTGGACGCCCCAGCCGTACAAGGGTCAGGGAAGTAACCTGCAAAAAAAAAAAAAAAAAAAAAAAAAAAAAAAAAAAAAAAAAAAAAAAAAAAAAAAAAAAAAAAAAAAAACAAACAAACAGAAATCTAAAAAAAAAAAAAAAACTAGGCTATGCAGTAAAATAAACTGAACAACTTTCGCTCCAGGGTCAAATCGAAATTCCTTACCAAATTATAAATAAAAATGAAATAAGTTTTTTTTTATTTTTGCTGTTCTTTTTTTCGGGCCTGGCCACGCAAGTGGGCCCCCGGGTTCCTATGGTAGCCTAGACAGATACTGGATTCTAAGCAACCCCAAAATAGACACGGTACATTTGGCCAGAGGCAAGGTCCAGGGACATCAGTGACATGATGCCGAGATGGAGGGACTTGCATAACTCAGATACAGCACAGGGGGGCCAGAACACTCCAAGGGAGAGATCTGAGAATCGAATATGGTCATGATGGTCAGAAATCGAGCCAAGAACAACGAACAAGGAATGGGTCGTCACCCCAATTTAAACCGCTAGTACACAGCCCCAGCCTTGCGCAGGCATGCCGCCGATAATAAAAAATTGGTGGCCTGCATTACCTACCGGATTCCGACAGGCGCCCCCCGGCCAATGGCGGACGCAGATGTCGAATGGCGTAGCCTAACCTTTCTCATGATTCTTGTTACTTCTTTTGCCCATTTCTTTCTGGGCTATCGACACTCTCCAATCGATCGCGAGGGGAAAACCTAGGCCCTGGACCCAACCACAGGTTGTGAGGTCGTGATGTTGTTTCAAAAGGACAAAGCTCGCAAGTTCGACAATGGAACCTGACAGGAACTCATGAAACTACTGAATTATGGAGCAATCAATGCCGTTTAGAGGTCCTCCAACGGAGTGGAGGGCATGAGAGTGTGTCCATGATGTATGTTAACGACTTGCCAGGACCAGACTGGCGCTCCCGCGAATGGATATGCAACCACAACCATAAGGGCCCACTTTGGGGGGAAAAACAAAAGAAACAGGATGGATACTCATGTTGTTGGATGCATCGTCTCCCTTGTCTAGTCTAGCTTACGGGAAGATGCATCGCGTTCTGAGTGGGCATTCATACCATCAGGATGATGGTAGGAGGGCAAGCAGCTAAAGAGATGGTTGCCTTGCCGGAGGAGGGGTGAAGGGGTCAGACGGTGGTTTAACCCTGGTGGGATGACTGTTTTCCTGAAGCTTCCATACGTTTTCACAACTTTGTTTTTTCTCTCCTCCGTAACTTCCAGCAGCCCGCTCTAGTACTACTGCAGTGGCGTTATTTTAGAATTCTTTACCTGTTCAGCTGTTCATAATCCATTCAGGTGATCTCAGCAGAACCTGGTGACTGTGGGCCCCGTTTCCAGTGAGTGTTGCTCCCCAAGAATCGATTGGACCAATCTATCCTCCATATAATAATACTTAAGAAGAAGCCGCCCCGTAAAAACATCCCACGGGCCCATGAAAAAGAAGTGTCAGGCCGTGTCTCACTCGGTGGGACACGAAGTTCACGTTTTCGCTTTTTGTAGGTCGTGCGAAGTTCTCGCAGCCGCTGTGGGTTCTTAGGCCATGCAGAGTTCGCATTTACGTTTCCGCTGGTTGAGTCTTTTTTTTCAAGTCTGGAAGGGGGCAGATTCATTTCGTTTTGGGTTTGTCACTGTTGGTCTTTTGTTCCATAGGCAAAAGTCGTTCTTCATTTTCTTTCCCGATTTGGCCAGTTCAGACCGTTGCTGCGTTTTGAATTGTCTAGTTTCCGACTTTCCTGTTCCGTGCCACCACTGCGTTGCCCTGTCCGTGCTTCTCCAGATCCCACCGTTTTGTGCGGTTGCTGAGTTATCTGTCATTGGCTCACGCTGCATTCGAGGACCAACGGGGGTGGCCTGATTATGAAGTTAACGGCTGCTCGGTGCAGATGGAAGAAATACATGAAACGTTGGTAAAGACGTGATGAGCTCGAATCATGATGCAATCCCGTCTTTTATCTCGTATAAGGGGAGGAAGAGGGATGGGTTCATCCGCATTCCAGCTACAGCACTATGGGCAAATTTACGTGAGGACTTCTCCAGATGTGTCGGACTGTATTTGAGTGCAATGTGTTCCCTTTTCTGAGCAGTCCTGGGCTATCATCATCACACTGACTGGCCCAAACCAATTCCGAGTTCGGGCATTGACAATAGGAGACCCTGCACATTCTGGAGTTGTTCTTTTCCACGAAGTTATTGGAAGAAAAATCGGCAGACCAGTTCCAATTGAAAATAGAAACGTCAAATGTATCCGACCACAATTACTACTAGACCCGGATGAACTCGGTGTGGGTGTGCCCTCGCCCGTCAATGCCCGCAGGAACGACGACATTTCAGGTCACACAAGGACCAGAGCCGCCCTAAATGTATCTGACAGCAATTATGACGTGCTGCAGAGCACTCTCCTTTCAATTGTGACTGTCATCCCCACACCTCTTTGCGTGCGGCAGCGCCCACGGCCCACCTCCATTCGTCTCTTTTAAAAACAAAAGAAGGATACTCGTGTAGCTCTGGAGCACTAGTCCGGTTGCAACAAAATGTGGTGTAGAATTGCATTTGAGCCTGAATGCTCATCACGCAATGGGATGTTTTTGAGGCATTATAGATTTCCACCTGACCTCGGACTATGGTATGGGGGCATGTCGCCACCACAAGATCTTTGTTTGGGGGAGGGGAATCATTTCGCAATTTGTGAGTGTCATCCTTGCGCAGGGGCCATGCTATCTTTTTCTGTATCGTTCCAAATTTAACGGATGTCCGAAAGGACGCCACCACAAGATCTTTTAACACCATGGAGAACTGGAATGCAGTCAGGGGGGGGTGAGCAACATGCCCTGGGAGTCTCAAAACATAAACACAGACGAGACACAGATCCCTTCCAATAAATATATCCAGGCAAGGATGATTAGAGGAAATGCAGATGCATAATAAAGAGACCGCGGGTCGAATATCAGATAACCAGACAATTTGCCCAGATGTCACAACCGGCACACCATGTCCAGGGGGGAATGAATTTGGCTGTTATGGCCAAGATCAATAGGCTGGACACTTATGCCCAAGAGCACCATCGCACTGATCACTGCACAAGAGAAGTAACCACCAAGGAGATGGCACCTACACTCCATGGCTGTCGAGATGGTTCACACAAGTAGTTTTGGCCGCGCCTAAAGGAAGTGTCAAATGCGGTTGAGTGAGCATGGAGTGCCACAACCATTTGGGCAACAAGGCCGCAGTCGCCTCCCAAGGCATTTGTTTCTTGAAATGAGATCTGTTTGACGACCGCCTCTTTCTGGACATCACGACCTGCACCTACACTCCATGGTTGTCAAGATGGTTCATGCAAGTAGTTTTGGTCGCGCCTAAAGGAAGTGTCAAATGCGGTTGAGCGAGCATGGAGTGCCACAACCATTTGGGCGAGAAGGCCGCAGTCCCCTCCCAGGGCATTCGTTTCTTGAAATGAGATCCGTTTGACGGCCTCCTCTTTCTGGACATCACAACCTGCACCTACACTCCATGGCTGTCGAGATGGTTCATGCAAATAGTTTTGGTTGTGCCTAAAGGAAATGTTAAATGCGGTTGAGTGAGCATAGAGAGCCACAGGCCACAGTTGCCCCCCAGCGCATTTGTTTCTTGGAATGAGACCCATCGGCCCTGACGGCCGCCTCTTTCTGGACATCACGACCTTGGAGCAGGTTTGTTTCGTGGAATGTGATCCGTCAATTCTGACAGCTGCCTCTTTCTAGACGTCCCACGACCTAGGAGAGGGTTGATATGGCTCCATTAAAAAATCACCACATCATGTTTGCCGTGGTGAGGGATACACCTCAGAGAGTCGAGCCCAGACAGCCGTAAGAGATGCGACCATCATATGGCTCTCCACCAGTGCCAACTCCATGTGGGTTTGAATGGATCCTGGCAATTGTACTCATCACGGAGTTCTCAAAAGGACAATTTCCAAACATGGCAGGGGAAGAACAGGTGGTAGATGGCAAGAGAGTTAGGCTGAAGAGGCGCACCAGTGAAGGTTCACGAGGGCTAGGCTGGTTTGGCAACAGCAAAGCATGTCTAGGGATGCACAGAGATGGGAGCGGATCGTTTATGGTCTTGAGGCAAGAAGTTCAGGAGATGGAAAAGGAGATGCCAAAATAAGGAAGAGGGCACGGGAGACGAGACCGATGGAACGGGGGCTAAGAAATGAGGTAGGCAGGACCTCCCGAGATTGGAAAAGACCGGGTGGAGAAGGGGATGTTGGCAAGGCAGCGCACAGGTTGGTGGACTAAACATACGAGAGAACATTCGCATTCTAGAAAGCGGGAGGTATCAACATCACAAATCCCCCAGAGTGGGAAACTCCACTCTAGAAGGTCACAAACTGACAACAGAGGACATTTGAGGTTAGAATAAAAGGAGGCCAAGAGGTCCAAGCGGGGTCAGAGGGACATTGCAGTAGGGTATGGAGGAAGGAGAGGAAGATCAAAACGACATACAGATGGCATCCAGAACAGTATGGTGGCATCTTGCTCAGCCCCAGTCAAGCATTACACATTCTTCAACTCTCTCTCTCGGGCACACGGTGTTGGATGGCATGCCCAGATTTGAAATCGGAGGCAGTGATATTTAAACAGGAAAGGAAGGAGGTAGAGGGCAAGAGAAACCTCACAATGAAGGCCATGCGAGGCCTTCAGAGGAAGTTCTGAGAGCGGACGGAAGGAAGTCCTCCAGGGCTCTTGTTCCCGCATTATTTCATCTAGTTAGGACAAACGAACCAGCCTAATTAGGGCAAACGAGTCTACCACAATGTCTGATTTGTTATCCCAGTCCATTGATAGAGGCACTTCTCCCCTTGCCAGTCGGAAAGAATGTCTGATTTGTTATCCCAGCCCATTGCCCGCTGCACCTATCCCCATGTCGGTCGATGAAGTATAGTTAAGATAGTACTGTCTGCTGAAACACCCGCTGTGAGCTCTCTGGGATGGATTTTGACTAACAGTCCACGATTGGTGCTGTTGACAATTGAAGCTCCACTACCCCCAGAGTCGGTTTGTGTCTCTGCAGAATCTTCAATGTCGTTTGAAGACGAAAGACATCAATGGCAGAACACTGGCAGAGAATGCCGACGTAATCATCAAACTAGCACTCCACCTTCATCAGCTGCATGTTTCCAATGATCCCGAAAAAGACTGCATGGATTGAATTAAAGGTCTGCCACTTCCTAACGACCATGTCCATGACCCTATACGGACAACTACCATCTTCCTCCAAAAATAACGTGTAGTATGGAAGTTTTTTGAAATTCACAGTATTTATTTATTTATTATTATTTATTTATTATTATTTATTTATTATTATTTATTTATTATTATTTATTTATTATTATTTATTTATTTAACACAAGACAACTGATTATTATTCAAAAAACAAGAGGAGGCCAGGAATCTCTCACAAACAACCCTGAAAAGTACTTCGGTCCAGGTGTTGGGAGATGTTCCAGTGACAGAATGGAAACCTCTAGACCGCTGTCCTGATATTCCCAACCCTGACACAGGCCAACACAGCCAAACAATCTGAAAAAGGACCTACAGGCCCCCATAGCACCCACAAACCTGCCACAGGCCCGAGAAGCCAAACAACACAAAATTGAAACCAATCCGCACTACTCTCCACTTGACCCACAAACCTGTCAAAGGCCCGAAAAGCCAAACAATACAAAATTGAAACCAATCCGCACTACTCTCTACTCGACCCACAAACCTGCCACAGGCCCAAAAAGCCAAACAATACAAAACTGAAACCAATCCGCACTACTATCTACTTGTATTACTGCTACTGACCACCTAAAGCCGCGGAGAACCGCATGCACAACCACGAAACTGACAAGCCCTATGCGAACTATCCCTCTGGCAGAATAGACAGATTATAAGGACCGAACGCCCAGGTCCATCCAACACACAAACAACTGCGAAGAAAACAACCACGAATCTAGGATCAACTTACCATTTAAATTGTAGCCAACGAGCCATGAAGACACCAACTTTCTCGAGTCCACAAGATCTATTTGAATAGAACGGTCCGTTGATTTTTGTTTAGATCAAAAGAAAAGCATGTTTTTTTTGTTTTTTTTTTATTATGGTCCGATGGACCACAGATCAGATATTAAACTGATCAGAACAGATACTACACTTGATCTTAGCCAAAAGGCCGAGAAAGGTATTAGAATCAAAAGAAAAGCATGTTGAAATCACAGGGATATGCAAAAAGAATGCACGTATTATAATAGAGTCAATTCTATCATAAATCTACTATACTGGAGGAAACCACCAAACAAAATGCTCTCTTCCAATAGAACAGCATACCACCAGATCAAGCACTCTAATCGGGCATAGCATAGCACATGACCCCTCTCTCTCTCTCTCTCACACACACACACACACACACACACAAACACACACACACACACACAATTTCCACAACAGCCCCTTCTACCCGGATGAGCAGATCCAAAACTAAAACAGGAACATAATGCAGTTTCCTTGTACAGTCCTCTCTCTTTGTAATATTTCCTTTGGCTTTCATTGGGGTGCCCCGTTTATTTCTTCCTGGACATCCCCCTTTATTGTGCCTCCGGTGTACATGTTTTGCCATGTCGAGTGTGGTTGAGCACATGCTGGCTACATCCTCGTGCACAATAACGGGCCACTTTCACGCAGATCTTCAGTTCATATTTTCTGTTCTCTTAAACCACCACTAACTTTCAGGCTGGGAGGCTAAGTCGTAAAAGTAACCTATACCACATTTTTCGCAGCCTGGGCGTCGTTGATAAATTTCATCGGTGGCACCCAGCCTCCGAAATTCGAATTGTGAGGCCCAATGCCGATATACGGGAAAGGTAGCGCTCCTTTACCGATGCTCATTTATACGCATTTAGCGGCGCCACACAAGGGGAAGGAGGAAAAGAAGAAATGTGGGTGTGTTGTCATGTTCGCTGTACACAACTCCACAGAAAACCGACAACAGTGCCAGACTTTTTCGTCAGACTATCACCGCCTCATTGTGTTGTGAATCATCACCACAACAGCCCATTTTCCACCAACTCATTCTATGCGTTTTCAAAAAAGCACAAACTCTCTCTCCCATTCCATCCACAAATGTGTGTGTGACACAGTGGGAGACATACTTCCCTCTAGACACGTACATCCATCCAATGTGCACAAAAATCTGTCAACAAGACATTCAAAAAAAATGCACAGGCATGCATACACATACCAGCTGTGCCCACGCACCTGTTGCTCACTGCGACGAAATTCATCCATGGACGGCGGGGCAGAACTGGTGCGCGCAGGAATCTGGAGCAGAAAAAGCCATATCAACGCAGCGACCTGTGTTTTTAATGAACAGTCGCTAACCCCGCTATATGTCACTTTTGTCTTTTTTTGCACAGAAAAGCACTCCTCCTGAAGTTACTGAGTGATTTTGCCAAGTTCCTTCAACATGCTTTTACGTCAAAAACGTTACGCAGAGGAGAACAGGAACAGCAGCAAGACAGCACCCAAAATTCAAAGGTATAAACTGATTGTCCTCCGTGGGAAGAGGCTGTTCCCCCAGCCCAAAGACGCCCCACCAATCACCAAGGAGCCCGCAAGTAGGCTGGTCTATAGGCAAGTGACACAGTGGGCTGGTCCAAGTAAGTTCCCCCAGCCCATAAGAACTACCTAGTCTAGAAACAACCACATGTCCAACCCGAGTTGCCTACCTCCACAATTGTCAGTCAAGCCCAGCACTCGACCACTGCATCTGCATGGATGTCAGCAAACACATAACACAGACAGGCTCTACAACTTTGGCCACAACGAGAAATGGACTTGACAGGCAAGTGCCACAGTGGGCTGGTCCACATAACGCTCTGAGAATTTCTCCTCCCGAAAAGCATCTTTCGTGGAATATATAGACGGTCTTCTCAGGTGCACTGATATCTACCATAATCGCCATGCACCGATGTCCTGCACCCCCCCAGCCTCCTTTCACCTCCTTGAGAGGACAGAGCCCCGGCGTACATGAAATAGCACGAGAGAATAGAGAGACACGAAAGGTAATGGGTCGATAGCAAGCGAAGGGTTCAAAAAAATATACACAAAACAAACGGAGATAAAATTCAAAACAGGCAAAGAGCTTATACATCAATGCAGCCACCAGTGCTTTAATTGCCATCTGCAATCCTGCACCTGTGGAACGAAACCCCACCGTAAAGTGGAGACATTCCATTCTAGGGTTCTTGTTACAGTAACCTCTAATGGTTCCCAGGTTCATACAGGTCCCAAGTATATACAATCCCACTGTTCACACAGGTCCCAAGGTTCGTACAGGTCCCAAGTACCTACAATCCCAAAGTTTGTAAAGGTCCCAAGTATATACAATCCCACAGTTTGTACAGGTCGAATATTAAAGTAAACCAAAGGATGCAAAAGAGTTCCACCAGTAGCAAACCCATCCCGCGGTTCGTACAGGTCGAATACTACTGTTTTTCTAGCTTCAGTGGCATATAGCACTGTGCAGAACATCAGAACATCTCTTCTACATTCATGATCCCCTAATTTGGATCATGCGTGATAAAAGTCAATCTTCATAGGTCCCAAGTACTATACAATCCTTTGCTTCTGTTGCACAGTACAGTGATATCCCACGGATTTTAAACACCTGGTTCTTCGGGATTTGCCTGGGCCCACAGCAAGCTTGTGCAGAGAATAGGAATGTTATCATGATGGCCTGTCACACTGGACCTGAGAGGAAAGGTGGAAATAAAGGCAAGCTGACAGTCGATCATCTACGATGCTTGTCACGCTTCCTTCGGCCAGACGGAAGAAACCACGAGTTTGTTTCATGATGTAATATTTTATTCTGACTTGCCGGTGGAATAGGAACCGGACTGATGCTCCCCAGAATTGAAATGGAGGCAGGGCAATAAAGACCCGTTTTGCGTATTCAAAAAACATATATATACATATTGTCACATAACTACAAACTAAAAGAGCGCACTTTGCGAAACAAAGAATAAAAACAAAAAACGGGCACATTGCAAGAATAAAAACAAAAACAAAAACAAGAACAAAAAGAAAAAGTAAGGGCAGATTGAAACCATTAAATTTCTCATTCTTCTTTGAACTCCACCTCCACTGTGCCTCTCACGTGCAAGGCTCACCACTTTGATGAAGTTCAGCGCGATCTGCCCCCATCCCCGTATGCCATAACAGCCCACTTGCACGCTGTGAGAGAGGCATGCCAAAGAGCTAGCTCTTCTTTCCCTAAAAGCATCGCTCTGACCCAGTGGATTCTCTACCACGCCGAAGACCACGACTCCATGAAAATGAGAAGGGATTCCAACCATTAAAACACCACTACCTTTCTCAGGGCATATTCACACGGGGACCAAAATTCTCAAAAATTTGAGGCATTTGGTCCCGGTGTGGTCACACGGGCGGACATCGTCCAGAAAGGACGAAGTCGCGACCCTGACACTTATGCATTCAGGGCAAGTGCGCCCAGTCACACGGGGGAGGACCAAACGGAAAGATGGATTGTTTTAATTTTTTTAGGACCAAACGGAAAGATGGATTGTTTTAATTTTTTTTTTCACGCTAGTATAACGCTTGGGCCTTATCTACAACTTAAATGTTCCTGGTCGCACTTTCAGTTGTTTGGCGGGCTGTCTTCATCGTCTGCGATTCTCTTCAATTCGCAAAAACAGAAGGAAAAAAAACGAAAGGTAATTTGAGACCACCTCCGCAGGTGGTCTCAGAAAAGATACACCAGCGGCCCCGCAGGCCGCTGACAGAAGGGTCACCGTTTGAGGCATTTGGGTAGCGAGCCTCTCCAGTGTGACCCAAAAATTGACTCAAAATTTGGGATTTTGGGTCTTTTGGTCCTCGTGTGAGTTTGCCCTCATATGCAAGGCCGCGGCATTCAAATTCAAATTCGGCCGCTACGCGCCGTCGATGAAAAATACCGAAAATTCAAATTCGGCCGCAACGCGCCGTCGATGAAAAATACCGACGGCCACATGGCAGCTATTTTTCAGGAGTAGGCTCCTAGATGGCCACAGCCCACATATGAGAACGGGATTCCAACCATTTAACCACCAGTACCTTTCCCAGCCATTTTTGTGGATTCTCTACATGCCAAAGACCACGAAACATGAAAACGGAAGGGATTCAAATTTCAAACCCTTAAACCACAAGTCTATTCAAATTTCAAACCCTTAAACCACAAGTCTATCCGACACCAGAAATTGGCTTTCCAAGGAGTTAAGGAGTGGGTTTTTAGGGGGGGCGCCGACTGGAAGGCACAGGCCGGTCCAGTGTCGCAATTTTCAAGCGCATACTTCGGCAATTTTTCGTGCTCAGAAGAATTGACAAAAACATCTGAAATTTTGAGACCCTGTAGATCAGGTCGTGATCTTTCCAGGAAAATATCAGAAAAATGAGAAAAAAAATCGCTTAGACCATGAAATGAATGCCTGCCAATTCATCACATTTTCCATTTTTGCAACTCGATAACATGTGGGCTAACGGAAAAAGTACTGCAACTCATGCAATTTTTTGCGCTCAGTAGAATGCCTCAAAAACTCTGAAAATTGGAGGGTTCGTAGATTTGGTCATGATAAAAAAAATTGTTCCTACCGTTAAATAAGCTGTGGCAGCAATTTGTCGTCTTTTCCATTTTCCTCACTCTGCCGGTTCTCCACACTGTGTTACCGGTAGCCCCCATGAACGTGTGCTCCCCCCCAATGAACCTGTGCTACCGGTACCCCAAATTTTCAACTTCGGGTAGAGTGGTGGGTGGTTTAGAGATGGTTTAAACCCCCAAAGTACCAGGGCACCGTTTCACTGGACATCAATCCAGGCGAAGGGGTATCGCATGCAAACCGTTTTACCTGACGAATGCACCAAACAGGGTAGTACCGGTTCCCGCCCAAGGCAGCAGCAACCACACCACATCTCTGGAAAATGGCTGAGAACCGTACTCACGGTTTGACCTGCGGTTTTTCCATTGAAGTCACCAGAAAAAGAGCTGCTGCTTGCGGTTTTACCGTGATTGAGATGCAGCAAAAGTCCATGTCAACAGCAAGCAAGAGGAAAGCATAGGAAATGAACCTAACGAGTCATTCATCTTCCTCACAAACAAAACATCACGATCAGCAGGACGTGGAGAGGATAGAAAACTAATCTTTCTCACAACATTCTTATGCGACCTACAGCTCAAACATGGGCGGAGAGTGATCCCTGGTCGTAGGCAAATCGCTGACAAGATGGAAGTTCTAACCGGTTTTCATGGAGTCATGGGGCCACCCATCCTCCTCGCCGGGAGAGGGGAGACTGGACCATCGACCTGTGGCGCCACCAAATGTCCTCATCCTCAGCACAGAACTTCACACCTTCCCACATTTTGTCCCCAGGAGTGACTCCGGAAAGATAACAGGGAAAAAACAGAAACACTAAAACAGAACGAGGCACAACGTTGAGCAACGGCCAGCGGCCGTCTCTCCTCGTTCCATTTCTGACCCCCGATATATCCCAACAGGAAAGAAGTCGTTTCCTTGCCCGATAGAAGATAGTGCTTAGACTGGCCCCCGATATATCCCAACAGGGAGAGCGGCAACACGTTAAGATTCCTTTACGCAGTGCTCATATACCAAACGAGCACATCGAGGTTTCATTGTCATAGGTCTCTACAGGAACTACTAGTACCTGCCTCCCGGCAAAGACGGGCCTAGAAGACGAGTGAATTCCCAAATGATCCCATTCGTAGTGGCACTGACAGACAACAGACAGGAAGACAAGAGGTTGGAGAAGGACATCCCATCCCCGCCGGCTAGAACCTGAAGAGGTGTTGATGAAGCTGAGGATGAAAACGCAACAACAGCATCCTTCAGGAGCTCGGTATGGGTAGAGACAGAGAGCATGGACCCATGGATCGAAATCCATTATCGTTCTCTTAAGTACGGCGGCCATGCCTATGACAGCCGCCTGCCCTTTGGAGCACAAAGCCCGCCTACACTACAACAGTGAGAGGCATAGGTCCTGAGAGGAACACCAACTGATAGGGAACTGGCTACAGTGACAGGGATGACAGGAACAAGGGCAGCAAAAACGACAATGACGAGACGGAGGAAAGGAACACGATGATGACACAGGTAGCAAAAAAAAGGTTCATTCCAACGGGCCTAACCCAACTCGCCAACTCGTACAGCCATGAGCTGATGAAAAACAGACCCGAGTTCAAATCCAGATGGAACTAGATGAATCAAATACCTGAATTTTACCTAGGCCGGGTCAGCTCGGCGGTGGTATCTCCACGCCGTCGCCCTTTCCGGAAGAAAAAAAAACAACAATGACATGGACGAAGGAATCAGGGATAAAAAACAAGAGGGTGCTAAGAGGAAAGGGGATACGGAAACGGATGATGACTGGAGAACTTGTCTGCACGTGAAAACTCACTCTGGACGGCTAAAAACGATGCGATCAATCCTTCACCACCTGTGGGTCCGTGCCGAGTATCATGAAAATCAAGCGCGACGCACTATTATACGTTTTCCTCACCTTAAACCAGACCCTCCTAAGAACATCATGGCTCCCTTTTCGCGTCCTTTTCACGACCACTATCCTCCTAAAACCAGACCCTCCTAAGAATATGGCCACTCTCTCCTACAATCCAACATGAATAGCACTCGCCTTATGTTAATCCCACCTCCCTCCGATGAGATATCAACTACTGGTCACAACCGACACGATCTCAAAGAACACAATCTCAACGAACAAGTAGAAGAAGAGTGCCCACGCCCCTCCGATGGCGGAGATTGCCTAAACTCTACCGTTTGATTACCATTTCAGAACAAGCAGAAGCAGATTGCCGTGTCATCTCCATTCTGCCTCACCAACTACACTAACCTTCCAAAGATAATAGAGCAGACACAGCAGAAGCATTGAAGGGAAAAGAAACCGGGGGAAACCCAAAAGCATATGCTTCCGTTAGGACTGGCAAAGAGTTATCGTTGCTGGGACGAGATGGCCTACCCTGACAAGTGAAAACGGTGGGTCATAGGGTGCCACGTGCTGGTGCACGAACTGCCACGCGACGTGCATAGATTGCTGTCGTGCACAAGCGATTGTTCTCCAACGAGCCTGGTCTTACGAGTAATTCAAACACTACAATAGGCATGAATCAATTTCTACGATTAGGCCCATAAGCATACCCAAGTGTGCTCCCCTAATCCAGGGCTCTGTAGCTAGAACCCCCCTGCTTCAGCCATCACATGCGATGTTTAGTGGCCTAGGCCAAGGTCTAACCTATGAGAGCCCTACTTTTTAAGTGCTATCCCTTCCACATAGCACAAGTATATTCAGTATCCTATTCTTCTGCTGCCAGGAAGGAGCGGACAAAAGACCACTCACAATAAAGGATGGGTGGCTGATGCCACTTTGTCGCGCCAAGTGCCAGTCACTGCACGCACTCTATAAAAGAAAACTATAAAGGTGCCAAGTCCTCCTGCCAAGCGGCACTACATTGCCCGTATGCTTTCCTAAAGAGGATTGGAAAAAGGAAAGACGGATCTAACCTAGTTATGCGCTGTATTCCGAGACCAGCAACCACTCTTGAGAAGCTAGAGTTGTAACCTTATGTCGTTTCCGGCTAAGGAAAAGTCTCAGGTAGACAGTTTCTATGGGGCGTACGCCTCCCAAAGGGTAACGGAGGCGTGCAAAGGTTCCCTCAGGCTCGACGGAAATCAGCCCTCCTATCCTGCCAGTTATGCGCTGTATTCCGAGACCAGCACCTCCTATCCTGCAGACGAACCGGACTACTCTCCATAAGCTTTCCTAATAGGCAGGACCTCCCGACGTTAGGTGAAAACCCCACTGCTAACCAATAGTTACAGAACACAGTTCTCTTCTGATCCACCTGCTATTAACGACTGCATTCGCTTTTCTCTCCTTCGATTAGGTGCAAACCATTGCTCTTGCGTCCAACATAGAATGCGGGCCAGGTGCATACACGAACGCAATAACGCACATGCACATACTCTGCATCCCCGTGCCTCCGAGCTTTGAAGGCTCTCCAGAGATACGAGGTTGCATCGGATTCCATCAAGAACGTCCCCATTACTACAGAACGCCATGCCACCAAGTTTTGCAGGTTCTTCCACAACTCCCGCATGCCTCCCGACACGCAGCCGCTTGGGAGAGACAATACGAAACCGGGAAATTTTGGCACAATTGCCATCGGCAGCACAGCGCCGCTAGCCTACGACACACCATCGGGGTATCATTCGCTGCGCTTTTACCCTTGCCCGACCCTTGCCCGACAACCGGCAGCGATCCGTTCCGCCACACCACCACACGAAGTGGAACCGCTCGCTGTGTCCATCTGCTTCGCCGTATTCTCATACCTCTCAGTCCCTCTCCTTTACCCTACTTTCTCACGTTTCCGTCTCTCCGTCGGCCGGATCTATGATCTCCAGCGTAGAGAGAGAGGAATCGCTCTGCTAACAGTATCCATCCGACACACCCTGTCCTGCCATCACTCCAGATATCCGACGCATCGACAGCAAGGTGCAAGTCGCCTCGCAAACCACAAGCAGACCCTTCCTGCTCCTTTGCCCTCCAGCGTACATGCTCCCTTATTTCTTGGGCCCGGCCAAGACACCACAATACTTTTATGCCTTTGGTATCCTTCTCATGCCGGCCAACCTGCACCGGATCAGAAATCCGAGGGCATTTTCCATTTCAGACATCAATCCGAGGGCATTTTCATGCGAAGAGTGTCATCTGACACCAGGCTAGTCTGAATAACGCAGCCCAGCAATCATAAACTCAGGACTCAAAAGGAGCTGCACAACTGGTATCGTCGAATAGAACGCCCCGTCACTACAGCTGTATTGGGTGCACATTCCAGTCCACATATGGCCACAATTACCGGACGTTCTATTTTGGTGAAAACGGTATGGGCACCCGCTATTTCCGGGCCATACTGGATCAGACCCCACGTGCAGGCTCCAGTAAATTACTGATAACGACGACGCCTGATTCAGCTCGCCACCCATTCCCTTGACTTCTTCCCCGCCTTGCAAACTCATCCTTCCGGCGGCGCTCCCAACTCCTCAGATGTCTGACAAAGTTTCAACTCCAATGGTATGTCCGTCTTTTTGACAGGGCCGCGCCGCCTCTCTCTCTCTCTCTCTCTCTCTCTCTCTCTCTCTCTCCCCCCCCCCCCCCCCCCAATCAGCCGGATTCGTTCTGTTGCTTTCTCACCTCACAAGGACACGCAATTATAGATCCAAGCACCACGACTTTTCTTGGTTGCAAATCGGAAGAACAGTACTTACCGGTAGGTTTGGGCCATGGCCGAAGAGCGCCGGAGAGACGCTGCCGAACTGAAAATAAGTCTGCACCGGAGGTTGCCTGTTGTTTGGCACTTGATTGTCGGCTGCAAAACATTAGGAAGAGCCACACAGACGACAACACGCACAGTGTTAGCTCCCGTCCGCCAAGAGAGGAAGAGCCCCAACCGAGAAAAAATGTGCTGCTCATTACGTGCCATCACGTATGACGAAAGCCCCGCGTTACTGAGAGCAAAAGCCAAAGGAAACTACATACAGTAAATACATGCGACCAAGGTACAACACCTTAGTGCTGATTTCACCACAATGCCAACGTCCAGAGCAACAGAGACACGTCATCAACATCCAGCAAGCGGGTAGCAATTTGCGGAAAAGCTGAGTGTGCACTGCCGAGTATCAATATCAAAAGCTCCTGTGCGTAAACCCTGATGCACCTGCGACTACATTCCCCATCATCCGACGAAGGATTGGGCACTGCTACTGATATTCGCATCATTTGCCCTTCCGTTCGTCCTCTTCTCAAAAGCCGCTAATACATGAACCAGACGACTCACGCCTTATTTCAGCAAGTTACTAAATGAAACAGACCGCGACTCTTACTCTCATTGGTACTCCTCTCGCATATCTCCTCTCGCATATTAATACATGAACCAGACGACTCATCCCTTATACACAAGTCTTTCACGGCCGCAGCAGACAGACCACCTTTCCCAGTTTATACCGCGCGATCTTTACCGACCAGGCCTCGTCCTCCCCCACCCACCCTCAAATCCCCTGCGACCTCTTCTTTCGGGATGACCCATCTTGAACCTCCAAACCATCCAGAGGCGTAGTGCATGACATCAGCAACGACCTTGCAATCATTAGCCTGCCTCAACAGATGCTAAACAAAAAAAAAAAAAAAAAAAAAACGAATTACATACATCTGCTGCCGAAAATCAGATGAGCTTCTTTCCTTGTCTGACGTTTTCAGATGTGCAAGCGCACGTTTGCACATCGCTTACAAAAATCCACAAAGCATTTTGCAAATGCGCACACTTGGTAAATCTTGACGACCGTTCTCTCAGAGAACGCGGATCTGTATGCAGTACGGCCGCCACAAGTCGAGAGCTGCGCGAACAAATCAGTGAGCACACGCCCGCATGTACCCATCCCCTGCGCCCCTTCTCTGCGCCTCCATCCATGTCGAGCAAACGAGTCAGGTCATCATTGCCCGGCTATATCGGCAGAGACGGCGGGACAGAAACCAACACTGCACCCAGAAGCCAAGGGCAGGCACTGCACGCAGACGATCCGAGAACGATGTACCCTTCGCCCCGTACGACCACAGCTGATCCGCCGCACAACAGGTGCCACCGACAAACTACTCGGTCATTTTGCAGGTCATTTTGCTACTACATGTCCCATTCTCGACATCTTCTCTCCGCTCAGTTCAGTGAACAACTCAAATCTCAACACAACCTCGAGAGGAAGCGGGCAATCGAAACCTGAGAAAGCGCAGGATATGTTTCCTGCACTCTCTGGATATGTTGCTAGACCTGAGAATGCAGAAAGCGCAGGAAACATATCCAGAGAGCGCAGGAAACATATCCTGGTCGCCCTGCTGGGCAGCTCATGCTCCCAAACAGTTCTGTCACACGACAGAAAGCGCAGGAAACATATCCAGAGAAAGAAGAACAGAGAATGCAAAAGCAACTTACACACTGACGGAGAAGCCGGCGGCGCAGCCGATATCGCTGGGTGGGTCGCACTTGAAGGCAACGGAGTTGGCGGAGATGCCACCGTTCCCGCCGCTGTTGCTGCCGCCGGTGTCGGTGCAGGCGGGCGCCCGACAGCACCTGCGCCCCCAGGCCCACCTCCAACCATGGTCCCAGCTCCCTTCCCTCTACCTTCCCCTCCTACTCCTCCGCCCCCTCGCCCACTCCCACTCGTAGTCGCCGGTGACGGCGGGCCCGGAGGGCGACCAGGAACTGGTCCAGAGCCCGGCGCGGGGCCGCGGACAGGCCCAGGCCCCCCTACAGCCATATTGCTCGCCACTCCGCTAGGACCCCCAACCACCCCCCCTCTCATCGCTGCCCCCCCCTGTCCAAGAAACCCCGTCTGAGCGTGTTGATGTAGATCTCCGGACGCAGCTCCTTGTCGTGGCCCCCCTGCAAGGCACGACACACCCACACACAGACCAAGCAATGAGTGGCGTCGTTTCCTTGAGAGGGTCCGCAGTGTCCAGACAACGCAAGAAGAGAGCACGGCCAATGGAGACGAGAGACCTCACGATACCTCAGACAACAGACTATCAATTCTCCAAAACCTTTGATCGCGTCAATTTCCACTGATAGGGCAGTTAAGTGGTCAGTTCATTGACTAGATGATTGGCAAATTCGTTGACTACATCTAATAGATGATTTATGCTGCATTAGATCGGTTGATCCCGTGGATTGATGGGCGCACGCACAGATCTCTCTCTCTCTCTCTCTCTCTCTCTCTCTCTCTCTCTCTGTGTGTGTGTGTGTGTTGTGTGTGTGGATATATAATGCGTGCGAGAGAGGCTCTCGATCCCACAATTCCCTCTATTATCATTGATTAGATCATAGATCATCATCTGGAGGCAGCAGGTCGAGCATGAAAGTTATAAAATACCTTGCTGCACTGGCAGTGGCTCGCGAGGAGATGGCGGCCGGGCATTGAAACCTTTGTTAAAAATCCCTCCTCCTCCTCCGCCCCCCTCTTGCGGAAGCCCCACACTCTGGCTGCCCCGATACCCACGAGGAGGTCCATTTGCGCCCCTTCCCCTGTGTTATCAAATGCACACCACGTGAGAACATTTGACAAGCATAACAACATGCAGCCACACGTGGATTAGCCAGAGCATTACAAACATTCCAACACGCAAACCCTCCCCTTATCCAGGTACAATTCCTGCTGCAAGAACTTAGTTTATTTCTTTCAAGGCAGGGAGAATACAAGACAATCAGGAAAGTCTTCACATACCTGTACTCCCTCCCATCACAATTCCGGAAGTCCATAGGACGTGCCCACATTGCCTATCAAACAGACCTCCAATAGCCGACATTACCTACCCGATTGTCCAGCGAAACGTCCGTATCCCTTCCTTCGGGTAACACAAGGGTTGTACTATTCCGACGTCTCGACCAAACCCAAACAGTCAGGATATCTGCGGCCACGCCTTGCCCAGACAACAACCTAAGGGTAACGCCACCCGCGTGCCACAGGACCTCCACATATAGAGAGAGGTCAGACTCCTCACTAGGGATTGACCAGAACAATGGGAAACCGTCCGAACAAGCCGTCAGTGAACAGGCATAGCGGAAAAGGCAGACAGAAGACCGTCGGAGACAGAAGACAGAATCAGAAAAACTTTAATGGAGGGAAGCAAGCCGGAAAGGGAAGGAGGCAGGACAGGGCACGGGAACCGGGGAGGGTGGCGCGCAAGTCAGGGAAGCGGGGTTCAATACGTGACCGGACAAAAGGGGTGAGGAAGGAGGGGAGTCGACAAGGGCAAGAGGCTCGAGAGCCAGGAGCGGAGGTGGAGGACCGAACGGAGTCGCCGAGATGGGCAAGAGAGCAAGAGCAAAGGAAGGCGGAAGGGCCCAGAAAAGGACGGGGCAAACGAGAAAGGGACGATGGGAGGTTACAACGGGAGGACAGGGAGGGAGAAGACGAGGAGTGGACGACAGCAGGAGACGACAACACGAAGGGATGACAGGAGGGGGCGATAGGCAGAGGTCGGGAGACAAAAGGCGGAGGGGAGAAGACCACAGGCGAACGGGAAGGTGCGGCTAGATGAGGGGAAGGACGGCAAGCGGAGGGGGGATGGAAGACGGAGAGGAAGGCACGGCAAGATGAGAGGAAAGGACGGCAAGAGAAGGAAAAGGACGGCAAGACGAGAGGAAGGGAGGGGAAGAGAAGGACGGCAAGACGAGGACGGGAGGGGAAGAGGAGGGGACAAGTGCCGGGGGGCACGCAAGGAGGGGGCGAGGCGAGAGGATTAAAGGCGGAGGGGGCGAGGGGCAGAGGGACGAGAGTGGGTCGCATTGAGACGCGGAAGGCAGGGGAGGCGAAAGCGGACGGGAAGCGGATGGCGAAGGGAACCGGAGACACAGGGGATGGGAGTGCGAAGGGGTTGGGGTTGCGAAGGGGTTGGGAGCGCGAAGGGAACCGGAGACACAGGGGATGGGATTGCGAAGGGGTTGGGAGGGCGGAAAAGACGGGAGAGAAGAAAGAACGGGAGACCAAAGAGAGAGAGGAGGGAGGCAAAAACCAGAGAGGAGAGGCGGAGAGAAACAAGAAAAGGCAGGCCGCACGAAGAAATGCAAGAGGCGTTGAAGAAGGCGAGAGGGGAAGCAGCGAGACGACGTAGAGGAGAACAAATCGGTCGGGAGGGACCAAGATGGGTGTGACGGGGAACGGATGAAACAGGCGAGGGTGCGACAGGGGAAGGGCACGAGACGCAGCGCGAAAGGGGAAATGCGAAAGAGGAAAGGGCGAAAGCGGAGAACGAGGACGAGAGAGGAAAGGAAGTGGGAAGGACGAGAAGAGAGGGGGGGGGAAGGGGAAAGGGTGAGAAAGGGAAAAGCGGAGGGAGGAAACGATGAAGAGTGACTCGGAGCGAGGAGACGAGGGGTGATAGAAAGACAAGAGGATGGGTGACTAGACAGAGAGAGACGAGAGGAGGGAAGGAGAGGCGGAGGAGACGAGAGGGACATAGAAGGAGAAGGACTCCAGCGGGGAGGAGAGTGGAGCGGGATGGAGAAGGCGAGGCAGTAAAGGAGACGGGAGCAATTGGGAAGAGGATATGACCATTAAACAAAATTGGCACGTGAGAAGATACAGGAGAACCAAAGAGAAGGGAAGCACATGAGCGTGCGAGAATGTCGATAGCAGAAGAGATGGGAGTTGAGAAGAGCGAAACGAGAAGGCGAGGGGATTACACGAGAGGGTGGAAGGAGGTGAGAAGGGAAGTGAAAAGATTTCAAAAGGAAACGAAAAGGGAAGAGAGAGAGGAAACATGGGAAGTTTAGACGTGAGAGAGAAGGAACGTTAAAAGAAGAAAGAAGAATACAACGAGATATGAAGAAAGTGAGGGGTGTATAAAACGCGAGGGTAGAACTGCACCAGCCGGAAACAGGAAAAGGCCAGGCATCAAGAAGAAAAAGGGCGAGAATGGCAAGGATGCAAATGTCGCAAGGAGCGACACTGGGATAACAAGGATGCAGGAGCGACATGGGGATAACAGGGATGCGGGAAGCGGAAAAAGGAGGTCAGGACAGCAAAACATAAAAAGAATGGGCCGGAGAAAAGTGCAGGAAAAGGGGCTACTGTGGACAAAGGCGGCGCGAAGAGAAAGGTTGAGGAGAAGAACAGAGGAGAGGGGTTAAAACAGGGCAGAAAGCACGCAAGGAAGGCAGCATAATAAAGGAAAAGGGGAGGCGAGAACGATACAAGATAGAGGACGGTCGACAGGCAGAAGTGCAGTACCGAAACATGGACATAACTAGATAAGAAGGAATCAAGACGGACATAAGGGACTGTAGGCAGAAGAGATATAAAGATTTGAAGGACACGGAGAACGGAGATGCCAAGATGCAACAGGAGGGGATGTGAACGTGGGAACCGGAAGCACAACCAGGTCAGGACAATTGGGGTTTGGCCATTACGGAAAAAAAGCGGAAGAACAAAAAGGACCAGTGGAAACAAGACAAGACACTGGAGCATACGTCATGGGAACTTCGGGACGGTAGAACCCCGAGGGTAAGAGCATGACGATTGGGAGCACTGAAGACAAGACCATCGCGCTGAGGAATGTCGGGCCAGGAGCACTGCGGGTTGGAGCCAACAGGGAGGAACGCGTGGAATAAGAACACGTGGGGTGCGAATAATGGAAAATAGAACCCTGTGCGTTGGGCCCTCGGAGCATGGGGCGTAGCAACAGGATGTGAAACTCGTATAACAGGGCTTGGAACATCGGTCGGGAAGGGACATGGGAGAGGGGGGAACGAGAGGAGTCGAAATGAGCGCAAGCAGGGGCAGAGGGCGGCGGCGCAGGGGGCCAGGGGCCAGGGAACAGGAAGGGGTGAAGAAGCAAGGGGTTAGGACAAAGGGCGACATCCTAGGAGCCAATCAAGCAGGGCGTCGATGGAGCAAGACGGGTTGGACCACGCACTGGACCTGCGAGGGTTGGAACATAGAACGGTAAGAAAAACACACAGGAAGTTCGGAACATACACGAGTACGAGCTTGGCCCAAAGGAAGGAACATGATGTGTAATAACATCGCCGTCATGAACACCGCAGATAAGATCACGGCGGGCATGAACATCACGACATATAGATACGAAAGATGTGCGCGATAGGATCATTTCATGAGCAGGAAGATGAAAAGAATACGCTGGTAACGGGGAGGGGAAGGGGGTGAGACTCTTGGTTCAGAGGTGTAGATGAGAACGTGCGCATTCGGAAACAGGAGGAGATGCCAACGTGACGGGGTTAACCAATACGAGTTGATATCGGAACGGACGAAGTTGGGAACTGGTTGGATGAAAGCGTGGAAAGCGAGGAGATGGTGATAGGCGTGACATAGGTAGCAGAAGCAGCAGCTAAGACGGTCGCAATCACGGATAGCAGTAGTAATGAAGTGCGTGACAAATGGGAACGAAGACGGCGATAAGACTGGATGGTGAGAAAGAAAAACAAGCAGAAGCTTTCGGACAAATAGAGCTGCGGAGTACGAGCTGAGGGCAGAAAAAGAAAGTAAAGCCATGGAACTACCTGCCGCGAGAAGAAGCCGAAAAGGCGAAAGGTGACAATGAAGATCGCGACTCTGGCACCAACATAGACGCAATTGGGTTGCTCTTCTCGGGATTGCGAGGGAGAGGCAATTAAAACAGGTCCAAAGAACGACCTGAAGGAGAAGCACAAGTGAACATGAGGATGACGATGGCCATAACATGAAAGGCGCGGCAAATGAAAGATCAGATGCAGGGAACGAAACGGAAAAATGCAGATGATCTGTCCCTCGGAAATGAGGAAGATCGCCCGGCAACCCGCTTCGTCACGAACAAACCACGGGGACATCAGGAACGGGGGTTCCACGGCCGGAGGAATGGAGGGCAGGAAGCAAAGGCCGACGGTGAAGAAAGGAGAGAGCACAAACATGGCAAGAACAAGCGAAAGAGAGGCTGCAAGAAGATCAGCACCGAGATAGAAGAAGGGGCTTCAGGAGAAGGTGGAGAAACGATTATGGACAGGGTGGTAGGGACGGCGGCTAGAAAGGATCGCGACAACAGACAAGAATAGAACGCGGCTAAGAGGAATCGCGACGCCAGTCAAGGAACAGTGACGAGTCAAACGATGAAGATGATGCATATATATTGCCGAGAGATGTCCATCGCCACCCGCGAGGATAGGCGACCTTGCAAGGGTAGGGAGGATGGCCACAAACAAACCAATCGTATGGTCGATGATGATGATGGAGATTGATGTGGGGATAAAGGTTGAGATCGGGATGGCGATGATGGAAATAAGAATAGAGAAAACAAATTAGGTCGTAGAAGGTGAGGTGATGTTACCCCCGTCCGGAACCTTGAGAGCTGCGCGGACCTCCTCCGGGGTCAGCACCCCCCTTCGCGCCGCCAGCTGCCGCCCCTGGCCTTGAGAAGTTTGGATTACTGCCTCTACCTGCTTTCCTTATTTGCGCATCAGTCCTGTCTCGCTTGGATTGATGGGACATATATGGAGAGGAGATGGGTACTCAAGAGAAACTCGGAAGCCTGCCCCCTCCCGCAAGATCCGAGGGTTGCTCTGGGCAATTCCTCCTGCAATTGTCTTCGCATGTACCCTCCACTCTCACCAGCGCATGGAGAAGTAGGTGGTATGCACAGGCAAACACACACGTAAGCGTCACTACGCGCACGCGCAAACGCGCTCCCACCACACCCTACACAGACACACACGCGCGCACATGCAGGCAGGCACGCTCACGCACACACCCAAACACACGCACATGCACAGACAGGCAAACACACGCACGAGCACACACCCACAGAGAAACGCAGTCACGCAATAACGCAGACACAGACGAGCACGGAAGCAACCTTGCACGCGTCAACACACACCAACGCCCGCATGGCATGGCCAGCTCGATGCATGTGTACAGGATGGGGTACAACGCCGACACATATGCGCGCACGAACAAGCCGAAAGCATCAACACCCCACGCACCTCTCGCAATCGTAATTCCACCAGCTTCTTCCCCTCCCCCACGCACCTCCCTGCACACGTACACGTGGCTGACCCCACGCACCTTTCTCCACAGATACACGTCACACTCTCGTGATAGCTATAGATGCACGGGCAATCTCTCGTGATAGCTATAGATGCACGGGCAATCTTTTCAGATCGAATTGCTTCGTCCGGTATGCATGGAAAGACAAGCTCAGATGTTGTGTGCTCGCAAAACGCCGGACGCCTGAAAGCCGAACGGGGAAAAACCCTCGGCTACCAAACTGTCATCAAGCACGAGGTTTTTATATTCTGACCTGCTCAATTATACAACGTCCGACCTGCACGCCCGGAGAAAGGCCCGCCTACATGTAGATCGTGCATGGCCCGGCCGTTCCTCTGGCCCCGGGCTGTTTCTCCCTGCCTACCTATTTGCCCATTACATAGAAGAACCACGACGCTGGAAGCGCAGCGCTCAACCGAGAAAACCACGACCGTTTCCGTAATTACGTGCATCTCCCGTAATTACGTGCATCTCCCGTCAGACGGCTCTCGGCCTTTTCCTCAAAAGAAGATGGTCCTCACGGCCGATCCGATCGGTTCTCTCAATTTCTGTCTTCAACGAAGATTCGTTCCGCCACATTTTGCCCGCTCACCCGCCCCTTCCCCGCCGCCCCCAGGAAAGCCCCGGTTTGACCGTAGGGCCTCGAGTTGGAACGGAGTAAGAGTATCGCTGGACCTGGTACTGGACCTGGTAAAGGAATCATTGTCGACCCCGTGGGCACAAGGAACGCAGCCCTAAGGTAGCCAAAGCGATGGGACTAAGCGCATGCGCAAGAGAGAGAGAGAGAGAGGGACTAAGCACATGCGCAAGAGAGAGAGACAGAGAGAGAGAGAAACCTGGACGCTCGGTTTTTCTCAGTGGTAGGAGGGCAGCAGAATGTGGGTGTGGGGGGTCTAAAAGGAGTGGCATGCCCTTATGTTCAGCTCCACAAACCCCGGGCCTGGCTTGTCGAGCAACTGTTGGTAATGGTTATATCTTGGGGGGGGGGTCCCCCTCTGGGTTGTTCTTTTCCTCGTAAGCAAAACTGGGTAATGCTCTCAACGGTTTCATTTCCAGGTAGACTGTGAGGACTCTGTCCTTTTTCTCTTATTGAAAGTATATATTTTTTTTGCAAAGCCAAAAAAAAAAAACAAGAAAAAGAGAGAGAGAAATAGAGAGAGTGGGGGGCGCTGATGTATCCCCTTTCGGTGTACCCTTTGTGCTTCAAACACAGATGCTCGAAGCCATCATGCCATTGACTTACCGTGAGGGCACCGGTGCGCAGCCCGTAGTTCATTTGTTTATGTGGTTCGGGAAGGGTAAGGTATTGATTATGCTGTATGTATCTTTTTTCATGTTCGCTATACACAACTCGAAGAGTGTGTGTGTGTGGGGTGCCGGTTGGTGCTTTATTCACGATGTTCATGCTGGACCTAGTTTCCAGCAGGTGGCGCTCCCCATCAATAGACAAGAGAATGTAAATGTGTGTGTATGTGAGTGTGTGTATGTGTGTGTGTGTGTGTGTGTGTGTGTGTGTGTGTGTGTGTGTGTGTGTGTGTGTGTGAAAAAAAAAACGGGAAAACCCGCTTTTTCTCGTTTTTTTTTATACTTTTTTTCCTTTTTTTTTTTGGATTGATTGATTGATTGATTGATTGATTGATTGATTGGTGGGGGATGGGTCGCCCCCCCAACCCCCACCCAATCACACACATTCACAGACACACACACACACACACACACACACACACACACACTCACTTTCTTTCTCCCAAGTTACACGGGCGGGGACCCCGCGCAACTTCGGCAAGAGAAAGTGAGTGTGTGTGTGTGTGTGATTGGGTGGGGGTTGGGGGGGCGACCCCTCGCAAGTAAGAGTCTGTGTGTGTGTGTGTGTGTGTGTGTGTGTGTGTGTGTGTGTGTGTGTGTGTGTGTGTGTGTGTGTGGGAGGGGCGACCCATCCCCCACCAATCAATCAATCAATCAATCAATCAAAAAAAAAAAGAAAAAAAATCTATCTGCTTTCAGTCTGGTTTTGTTTTTGATTTTTTTAAAATAATTTTAATGCAAAAAAATAAAAATAAAAATATGGGGATGTAGAGAGCAAAAAAATCAACACCCCCATATTTTTTTATTTTTTTTTCACTTATGTTTTACCTGCAAAACAAAAATACGCGGGCCGAGTTGTACCACGTTCGACTCGGTTCAACGCGGAGTTGAAACGGGAGTTGAACGGGAGTTGAACCGTTCAACTAAAAACCATCGTTGAATCCCATTTCGGACACATAGCTGAGAAGACTCCAGGGAGACCCGCTGACGGAGCTACCAAGGCGGAACGTCGACGAGTCACTGAGCGAGCTCATGATTACCGGTGGCAGGAATCAGCCCTGCAAAAGTGAAAAAACAATGACGATAATATTAATGGGTCTACTTGGCTGACGGTTCCGCATCCTCTCGCTAGGTTCGATTGGACACCAGCTGCCCACGAAGAGGATGTGATCCATTTCGCGGTCAAACACACGGAAAAAGCTATAGAGAAAAACAAATGGTATTGGTCGGGGATTTGGGAGGATGTCAGATACATCGTCCAGAACTGCTCGGCCTGTGCGGCCGATAAGGCGCCAGTACATATGCCACGAACAATGGTACCGACCAGAGTAGAACGTCCCTTCCAACGGGTTAGCATCGATACGACGGATATCAACGTACCAAGAGGTCTCGTCGATCAGGGCGAGCTCAATGTCCTTTTAGTGGTTGTCGATCATTTCTCCAAATGGATCGAGGCCTATCCTATGACTAGCTGGAACTTGCAAGAAGTAGCCTGGTACATCAATTGTTTTATGTGCATGCACTTGGACGTAGCGGAGGTCCACATGGATAACGGGTCAGAATTCCAAGGGGAGGTAGAGCGACATCTTGTAAGGGTCGACGTTAAGATTTCGTACTCACCAGGGCACTGGCCACAGGCCAATGGTCGTAAAAAACGCCAACCGGATGATTGAGACTGCCCTTAGACGGAATATCACAGCAGGGGACACCAGGCCCTGGCCGGTCATAGTCGACCACATCTTGGTCGTCTATCGAACTACCCCACACGGCAGTACAGGGGTGTCCCCATTTCAGCTGAGAACCAATAACATCCCCCGGGTCCAGTTATCACCCCTAGTAGGTACAGAAGTTAGAGCGACTCGGGCTCAACACCGAGAAAAAAACCAACATTACATAGACCTGATGAATAGGACCTACCCCGCGTTAGCCTAAAGGCAACAGAGGGCCGTAGACCTAAGGCACCAACGACAGATCAAAGATTACGAGAACCGGCATGCATCCGCTAGACCGATGCCCCGCTATACGATCGGGGATTTAGTCCAGGTACGAAAATTTGTGCGCTCCTTCAAAATCCACCCTCACTATACTGACATTTACGAAGTGACGGAAGTTGGCGCACAGGGTCAGCACTCCGTGAGGCTGATCCCCCGGCACAGCACGCAAGCCCGACCCCTGACTCGCCACGCTGCTGCCCTTCGTCTGTTCCAGCCATCGCTGGGGCTCTCAGGCCCCGCCCCAACTTTTTCCCTCTGCTTCCTCGTCCTCCCTCGCTTGCTCTTCTTCCTCCCTCCAATCCACTTCGCCGTTTGAGGTCGAGAACTCGATCTCGCAGGATGAGCCAGCAGCAGCAGGGGAATGAGCCAGTTAAGCACTTTCAAGCGCCGATCACGGTGTCAAGCGGCCACAAGCAGTGCGCCGCCTGAAATCTACGGTTTTGGGATTTAGGCGCAAAGACGAGTCTAAGTTTTGACGGTACTCTGGTTAGACCAGGCAGTGGAAATTAGGGGAGCTCGGGGCGCCCTTGATTTTGGGCGCGCTGAACCTTACGGGTAACCCTCAAAGCTGTCTCTTATACACATCTAGATGTGTATAAGAGACAGGTGTGTGTGTGTGCCGATGTCTATGCATGATTTCTTCCCCTATGTAGGTCTAGAGTCTAGAGGGAGGAACGGGAAAAGTAGAGGGGGGGACAGACTGTCGAGAGATGGAAAGGGAATATCTCGCAATAGCGGCTGCTTGCTAGTGAGCGGAGAAAAGGCCTCGCTGCACTACTCTCGAAATGTGGAAAACGAGAGTGAATCTTCCCCTATAATATGAAAAGATGCACGACCATGGTTTTTGCCTTTTGTGCATGTCGAGAGTAGTGCAGCGAACCCCAAATAGAACGTTTTTTTTTCGTCCTTTGACGTCGTTGTTTTTTTCCTTTTCCGTCGTCGTTTTTGTCAGAGTTGAAGAAGGGCAAGGTGGCGTCATGATTGTGTTTCCTTGAACCGACTTAAGAAGGGAAATAGACTAAGGGCATCGCCACACCACTCTTGAAATGTGCAAAACGGGAATGGACTACTCGCTGAAACATGGCCAGATGCACCCGCCACATTTTTATCTTTTTCACATTTCGAGAGTGGTGTGGCGAGGCCGTTACAGAGTGAAGCGGAGACGCTGCCGCCAGAGGTGGATGGTGGTGGTTTCTCTGGTTCCGCAGCAACCCCTGAAAGAGGTAAGGTGGGTCGATTCAGTAGGATGTATTGTTGTGCTCCCGTGTTCGGATGTGGAGTGAAATTTAGCAACGAGTTTCTTCAGAAGTATCGAGTCTTCGCTATAAGGAAGTGGTCGTTTCCGTCTCTTTTAGTCAACGGTAGAGAAAGGGAAGATATATATAGAGAGACTGTGTTTATTCATTTTCATGTTGTCATTTCTCTGCATTCGCGATTTGGTCAGTTTTATGATCGAATGGCTATATCTCGCTGGCAACAGTCATGGGTGCTCGATAGGTGATGGAGTGGCTAATGAGTTCATTAGTATCTGTCTTCTCGAAGAGTTGTTGATTCTTTTGTGGATTGCAGAGCAGTTGATGTGATAAACATGCATGAGTTTTGGTTACGAAAGAGTGTCCGTTTGTGATGGTGAGTCCCTATCATGGAGCAAAACAATTAAAAAATTATTATAATTATTGTTCTTGTTAGTATTGATGGTTATTATTATTATTAGTACAAGTGGACCCGCCGCAGCCACGCTGCGGCCGAGGAGAGGGACGAACAGGATGGCGGGGTTGTTGTTGTCACACTGCTTTTTTTTTTTTTTTTTTTTTTTTTTTTTTTTTTTTTT
>BFEA01000125.1:1657286-1671024 GCA_003427395.1 Chara braunii
CAACTACTCTCCTCCTCCTTATCTTCTTCGATGTTATCCAATCAAGAAATAATAATAATAATGTTGATAGCAACGCCAATTTAGCGCCCACACGGAAGTGAAGCTCTGGAAGTCATGATGAAGAAGAAGACAACGGATCCAGCACCTCGGAGAAGATTAAGTTCCTCGTGAGACAACTCTACATAGAAGCCATACTCACACTAACGTCTTCTCCCCAACAACAAAGCACCCTCATTTTTGCTGCACCCAACCAGAAAGATAGCTTGTATACATTCCGTATCAGGTGCATTGTGTTGGGGGGAAAACGGTAGGGTTTTCCTAGATGTATTACAACCCCATAGCTCTACTGCATCCAAGGGAGATGTAGAAAGTACCAACTGTACCAGAGAATGGTGGGGAGGGAGCGTATGCAGCATCACAACTCCACAACTGATTAACAAAGGTTCAATCGAACATGTTGGGACCTGTTTCTGCTCGTATGTGAAAATAGCTCGTTCGGTGCTTTTACCCCCTGTGTTGATTTTTTTTTTTTTTTTTAACTTTCAAGTGTAATTGTTGTTTTTGTCCTGCTGTGGATTGTTGTTTGGGCCCTTGGCAAGACTCCACTCTCAGTCCCGATTGGAAGAAGGGGTTGACATGGAGGTTCTTGTGCAACCTATGACAGATGAGGCTTTGTCAAAAAGAATAAATTATTTTTATTTTTATTTTTTATTTGGTAAAAAATTTCGATATGGCCTTGGGACAAAAGTTGCTCAGTTTATTTTTCTGCATAACATAGTTTTTTTCACCTTTTTTCGATTTTTTTGTGTGATTTTTTTCGATTTTTCCGATTTTTTATTTCGATTTTTTCGTCGTTTTTTTTTTTTTTTTTTGCGTTCGGGTTCGACTGAACGCATCTCCAAGGGGGTCACTAAAGATTTTAGGCTTGAGGAAATGCAACGTTTCGTTTGTGAGTACAGAGTGGTGCTCAAATGCTCAAGTTCTAACCTTAAACCTTAAGCCCGTAACTCTAAACCCTAAACCCTAGACTCATGATAAGAAAACTGAGATGAACTAAGTCGATCTGCAACTGGACGCTGACAACCATCCCTCACTAGATCTGTGAAAAAAAAATGCCCAGTCTGAGTCGAGAAAAGTGTGAGCCCTCCCAAGCAATCGGATGGTCCCAGGCCAACTCAGGCCAGTTCAAAGACTTTCCAATTCTCAGCCTCTCCAAGCCAGTCAGGACTCATCTGAACATAAAGCAGACCGGACCAGCCAGTAGCATTCAGTCCAGTTGGGCTCTTGGAGTAGTAGCACCAAGGGAAGCAATGCCAACCAGTGGGAACTAGTATCAGGAGAGTTGTGGGCAGAAGGAGGAGAAAATTTGTTGGGTTGGGAGGTCCAGCAACACACTTTCTTTGATTGGACATTGGTTGGAGCAACGTTGTGCTTTAGGGGGATGGATGGTGAGGGGCAATGGGTAGACTACGCTACCTTCTTCATCCGAATTCATTGTACGGTCATAATTTCTATATATAGAATGAGAGATGCACCAAATACAACTACAATGACCGCACGTTATCTTCGGGCGTGGAAGGTAGTGAAGGGTAGAAGTAGAGCAAGGAGACCACATTGGCTGGTCGTTCGAGAGATGCATTAACATTGTTGTTGTTGGGAATGCATTAGGGATCACAAATGTGCTTTGAATTTGCTATTTGATTTTCTTTCCGAGGTATCATGGCAGTAACACTTTCCAGTTCTATTTTTGTGTCTGTATTGCGAATGCATTAGGAATCACAAAATCGGATAGTCATTAGGTTGTGTCTATGTAGTTCAAATGCTTGATGAGCTAGTGTTTGATCCTCTTATTCCCTCCTCCCTCTCGCCCACCTTTCTTTGGCCGTCTCTCTCAGTTAACCCTCTATCCATCGTCTTTTGTCCTGTGATTTGCTTCACATTATGGCATGGTGAAAACAAACAGAAATCCCTGACTGCACATTCAGGCTAGCTGCACTCTAAATGCAGGTGTGAAAATTTATTTGTGTCGGGTTGACTCCTATCATTCAGAAGTTTTCAAAGCTCTTGGTAGTCTCAGCTCTACTGCGGCGGAATGACGAGCAGATGGGGATAAAGATAGTGAATGCCGACAAGAGGCGGAATGGATCAAAGAAACAATGAGCAACCGATACTGGAATTGGTGTGCGTGTGTGTGTGCGTGTTTGTATTTGAGAAAGAGAGAGAGAGAGAGAGAGAGAGAGGACAACAAATGAGGGGCTCTGACAAACTGTTTCGTCGGAGCTTCACCGACTATATATGCACAGCGGAAGCTTAAAATACACAGAGAATTTGAAAAATGAATTTCAATTCTACAATCCCCAATCCTTCTCCAATCAATCTAGAGTACTTGTTCCAAGAATCACAACCGTGTTTACAACAATCCCAAACAACCAAAAGCAAGTGTTCAACGAAGTATGCAGGATTGTTCTTCTTCCTCCTCGCCACCTCATACCCCTGGCTATGATGGTTGCCATAGCAACAGTAAACCCACAATTGTCACAATGTGCTAATCTCAACCCACAACCCCAATGATAGTAGCACCATCTCAGCGCCCGTACGGAACTGCAGGGCTGGAAGTCCTGATGAAGAAGGAGATAACCGATCCAACACTTCGAAGAAGATGAAGTTCATCATGAGGAGGTACAATAGATATGGCTGCCAAGTGAAAAATGGCATCGCCCAAACCCAACAACACAATCTTGTGTAAGCTCTCATGCAGAGTTGCGAAATAGCAGCAATGCGATCGTCAACTTCATTTCCCAACCCCAGCTATGGCTGGGCTTCGAGGAAAAATATGACCTTGCCCAAAACAGAGCAGCAGCGCTCCAGCATCGGATGGGCAAAGTTTCCTCGGCCAATACATAACACACACATACACACACACACACACACACAGATTTCTCAGCATTCAGCAATACTCAGAAATACTCCATAGGCATGTCTTCCACCCAACACTCAACAATACTCAGAAAACAACAGATTCAGTGACCGAGGACAGGACCACACAGACTCCAGACTCAAACTGACTCAAATAGCCTTGTAACAGAGTCAAAGACTTCAAGGCCACCGAGGACAGGATTCCACACACTCTAACATACCTACAAACTCGAAATAGACTGAAACATACTAAGAACAGACTATGAATCAAACAGACTCAAACAAACTCAGAGCACACTAAAAATAGACTTAAAACAGGCTCAAACACACTTGAAACAGGTTGGAAACTGAATCATACAGGCGCAAATGGGCCTGTAGACTGAAATGGACTCAAACAGACTCAAACATATTAACACAGACTCAAAACAGGCACAAAACAGACTGAAATGGACTCAAAACAGAGACTGCAGCGCCAACCAAAAAGATGAAGATGCAGACCACCATAGCCAAGGTAAGCTCCCTCCTTTTCTCTTTTCCTCCTTCTTCGTCTTTCTTCTTCTTCCTCACTCCTTCAGAGCCATGTCTTCCTTCAATTCCACCTTGGTCACCTCCGCCGTAGCCATGTCATCCTCCACCCATGCCTTGGTCAGTTCAGCATAGCCATGTCTTTCTCCACTTGACACAACACAAAAATCTCAGCAAATCAGTCCAGCACTCAGCAATACTAAGAAAACAACAGATTCTGTCTGCAATTTTGCAGGTCTTTACACATTGATTTTCTTACTGTTTCGTCGGACTTGCACCGACTCATCAGGAGGTTGAACCTCGACAGTTTGCCCAGAGTACAATTGACCAACCAACCAACCTATCAATCCCTCAGCCACCCAAACCGATCACAAACCAACCTATCAATCCCTCAGAACACATTGACCAACCAACCGGCCAACCACCCAATCAGCTACCCAAACTGATCGCAGACCAACTGCTCAATTGATCAATCAATGAATCAGCCAACAAATCAATGTCAACTTCTAAAATGATTGAAACCCTCACGGACTTCACACACACATACACACACACACACACACACACATTCCAACCAACCAACCAACCAACCAACCAACCCTCAATCAACCAGCTGGTTCAACTAACCAAACACCCAATTAAACTAACAAACCAGCCGATTGATCAGTCAACTAACCAAACAACCAATCAAACTAACGAATGAACTATCCAACCCAACAAACTAACCAACCGGCCAACCACCCAACCACCCAACCACCCAACCAGCTACCCAAACTGATCAAAGACCAACCGTTCAGTTGATCAATCAATGAATCAACCAACAAATCAATGTCAACTTCTGAAATGATTGAAACCCTCACGCACTTCACACACACACACACACACACACACACACACACACACACACACACACACACACACACACACACACACACACACACACACAACCACACACACACACACACACACACGCGCGCACACACACTCATTCCAACCAACCAACTAACCCTCAATCAACCATCGGTTGATCAATCAACTCACCAAGCACCCATTGACAAGTAAACTAACAAACCAACCATCCAATAAACAAACTAGCCAACCAGCTAACCAAAGTGATCGGAAACCATACACACACACACAATCGGTCAAATGTGTCCTGGGCAGACTGTCGAGGTTTAGGCTCTTGATGAGTAAGTGAAACCTCCACACACACACACACAGACACACACACACACACACACATACACACACATACAGACACACAGACACACACTCTTATTCCAACCAACCAACCAACCAACCCTCAACTAACCAACCGGTTGATCAATCAACTAACCAAGCACCCAATTAAACTAACAAACCAACCATCCAACCAACAAACTAACCAACCACCCAAATAACTAATTAAAGTGATCGGATACTATACACACACACAATCGGTCCAATGTGTCCTGGGCAAACTACTGAGGTTCGAGCTCTTGATGAGTAAGTGGAACCTCCACACACATACACACATACACACACACACACACAAACACACACACATACATACACACAAGTACACAATAGTGCTACGAGTGATGAATATACATACACACAGCAACGTGACAATCACTCAAGGAAGACAATCTCATCATCATCATCATCATCGCTAATCATGCGGTAGGGGTAATCATCACCGTCTTCATTCTGGCCAAAGCAAGGAGCATCATCACAATCGTTGTCATCAGACACATCAGATGTATCAAGCACGTCATCAACAACTGAGGTAATGTGGCATCCGAGACCGTTGTTGTTGTCAGTGTGAATATACTGGTGAAGAAGGTGGCGAGCCCAATCACCAATGCAGTGTGTCCCAAACACAGTTTCGACTAATACCTTCTTTCAACCATGATCATGAGGAGGAAGAATGTTACGGTGCTCAGACCGTCGACGATGTCCAACATGTGCTCCCCAACTAGGACGAACGGTCTTGAGTCTTGGCCTCGTCACATTGCAGTTCCAATCAAGAGTTGCGCAGGCAACACATGCCTCATACGTATGCAGATAATGTATGCGTTTGGTGCTGACCTTGTTGATGATCAAATGAAAGCACTCACAATTGTGAGTGAACCGATATCAGATGAAGTGATGCATCTTTGTGTTGGATGCATACTTTTCAAAGAATTTTGTGACACACTTGTGTGTGTCGCTGTCACATGCATACCTGCCTTTCCCTTCTTTCCCGCTGCAATACACGGATTGTGCAGACCCTGATTATCACAATGAGAATGTTCTTCAGCCCAATGCATCGCTAAGAATGCAATATCATCAGCTAATTGGTTTTCATTTTGTGCATTTGTGTTCCTAGCTTTTTTACAAGCTCCATAGGACCATTCACGTAGTTCCTCTTCCAATTCTCGTGAAGCTAGACCCGCATATGCCAGCCTCGAAGGAACTGTCCCATCATCAATAGGAATTGAACTCTCTCCATGCAAACGAATCCAAATTTGATCAGCTAACCATTTTTTGTTTTTGTTTCTTTTGGAACACTGACACATAAACTTCTTCTAATACCATGCACACATCCAACCTCATCATACGTAGTTCTTGAATGGTGGTGCATTCATCGACCTTTTTAGGAAACTTGCGTTTTGCGTTCGCAACTTCTTCACGGAAATGTGAAACAAGGTTTCGAGTTTTGTGCCAAACACATTTGGAATTAAGAGGAATGTCTAACTCACGGAAAATAACATCAACCGTCGCACAATCGTCATGAACTACCTCATGAATAGGAAGTTCAAACTCATCGCTCACATACAATAATGTCTGCCTCGTACACTCACTCTCCAAGCGCGATGACCTTCCAGAGCCTTTGTGTGAAGTTTTCACGACAATTATCTATCGTCTCTCATAGTGCATAACGGTCACCGTGTAGTGCGCTGCATCTCAAGAGGAATCATATCTGCCATCAAGTAAAAGGGTAACATGCTTGTAGTTCTCTTTTATCCATTTTGTGGTCTTTTGAAAATTCGCATCAACCATACGAATAACCTCTTCCCTCCACCCTCCACCATCTTTGGACTCCTCACGTAAGAAGCGGTAAAATGCTTTCTTATCCACACCGCGAAGCCTGAGAGCTTCACATAACTCGTGTAACTGTGTGTATCTTAGACCGCACGTAAGAGCGACGTGATACATTTGTCGAACAACACGACAATGAGTCTTCCTACCTTTAATATCACATGAATGCCCAAGCCAAGTACACCGTTTTGAACAACGCAATCGTACAGAACACGTCTGTGTGTAAAAACAAATACCTACAATGCGAACATTGCAAGTTCATCCGTGATGAGGGCATGACAACGTGCATAGTCCTAACAATTGCAACAACTTTGCAACCTCAACAAACATCAAATCAAGATGTTTATCGCCCTTCCAAAATCATATGTTGCTTTTGACTCGTTCATCCGAATCAGGAGGGGCAAATGAGTTGTTTTTCGGTTGGTCATTCCTCCATTTGGAAGGATCGGGTGCAGAAACCTTGTAACGTTGTAAGAGAGTTGAACTCTCATATATCCGGTCCTTGTCCACGGCTTGTGCGACTTTCATTTGAAAGCTGCATATGCTCGTCGACCTTCTTGCCGCACCAAGAAAACATGAGTGATAAGACATCACTCGCTGTTTTCTTCGGCTGAAACGATTCCATCAGCCACTTGAAATTTTTCAAATGGTTGGCCTGTAAATCTAAAGACATCACTATTACGACGTGAAGATGTTGATCGACAACTGTGGTCGTGCGACTTAGATGTGCATCCGACATTTGCTTCAACAGGGGTAGGCCGATTATGGGCTGATGCAACCTTGGTACTTGCAGAACATGAGGGTGCCTGCTCTTGCATGGTGTGAGAAGGTGAAGATAACGCACGAGGGCAAACTGTATTGAGAGGCGCATGACTTGGGGGGGCACACCACTCAGTAGTGCACTGACAAGGCGAACGAGAATAAACTTTCTCATTGTTATACCAGCAGGTAGTACCTGGGTATGACACTGTGGTGACAGACCAACGAATGATGATGGCAGTGGTTGTCGCAGTTGAGGAAGGGGGGCGAGTCGTGGCAAATATGACACTGGGCAAGTAGGACCACGGGGACTTTGTAGAGGGAAATTTAAAGGTGGGAAAAAACAAGCTTTGCGTGCAGGGGGCAAAGTCGAGGGTGATAAGAACGACGCAGTCCTAGCCAAAGGCAACACCGACCTTGTCTGTTGGACCTGTCCACACGGAGAAACGAATGATGCTCCGTAATGTGGGGAAGTTATGTGTGTAGGTTGACCAGAGCTAGTATGAACATGATGTTGAGAAGGTGAAGTATGAATATAGGCTTGCGAAGGTGAATTGTTGAATGACCTTCCATTCAACGGGGGAGTGTGATGCAAATTTCAATCCATGCTGTAATAATACTGACAAGGAAAGGGCAATCACCCACAACATAAAGAACGATAGGTACACCGATAGGAGGATATCTAATAACAACAACAACAACGGGAAGTGCTATAGGTGAGGTCGCAATAACGATACTTAGTTGGGGTACTTTATGGGCTCAATGAGGTACTGTGTGAGCTCAATACGGTAACGTGTGCGCTCAATGCAGTACTGCTGGACTCAATGGGTCAACCAATCAATCATCCAACGAACCAACCAATCAACCAACCAACCAACTAATCAATTAGTAGTGATAATAATAGTAATCGTAGGAGGAGTATGGAGTTGATGGTCGGCCAAGGAGAAGTACTAGTAGTACTATGTACCACTGCAAGTAAAGGAAGTTTGCAATAGTAACAGGTAACAACAACAGTCCGAGATATAGGAGTAAAAGTACCAGTAGTCGTTGTAGTAGTAGCTCTTGTAGTTACGGGCTTATAATCTTCGCAGTAGGGTTGATGAAGTGGGGGTGGGGCGATGGTCACAAGCGGTTATCGGGTAGCTGAAAATTAAGGAATTAAAATTCTTAAGTGAGAGTTTTGGGCAGTCTGAAAATCCTGAATGGTCCCGAAGTGGTGAAATGTCTGAAGACCCTGAAAACCACCTGTTTAGGCAGGTTGCATCCTGAAGTGGTGACGGGTGTCCTGTAGTGGTCAAGTGAGAGTTTTGAGTTGTCTGAAAATCCTGAATGGTTCTGAAGTGGTGAAAGGTCCAAAGATCATGAAAACCACCCTTCACCACTTGAGGATGCAACCTGCCTAAACAAGTGGTTTTCAGGGTCTTCGGAGCTTTCACCACTTCATGACCATTCAKGATTTTCAGACATGAATGATCCTGAAGYGGTGAAAGGTCCGAAGACCCTGAAAACCACCTGTTTAGGCATGCTGCATCCTAAAGTGGTGAAGGGTGTCCTGAAGTGGTGATGAAAAATACGACTGTTGTTAACCTTCTCTCGCGATGGTGGGTGCGCCAGGCAGAATTGATGATGGGGGGTGGATGAGGTGTCGCGAGAGGGAAATAGGGGTGGGGCGATATGGGATGTCGTGATTGCGGTCACACACATGCACACACATACACACAGTGTGTTGCCAGACACAGACAGACAGACAAAGACAGATACAGACCCAAACAGACAAGGGATACATAGAGTAGTAGCTACTGTAGTATAACACAAACACTTCAGACTTCAATATAATCCAACAAACATGCAACTTACAGATTCATTGTAACTGGGCTCGAACCATTTGGATGCTTTTAATTTCCTCGATAACAAACTTTTGTTGCTGTCCCTAAAGGCGTGCAACTAAAAAGAACAGCCGCACAGACCCGCCCTTTTGCAAAATATCAATCAAGCCTGAACAAAAGTTTTCAAAGTGTAGAACTTTCAGGACCCGAGGAACCAGCTTGCCAATGAGCTCTTTGTACCCTAAGACCCCGTTCTTCCTGCAGAACACAAACTTTTGTTGCTGTCCTTGAAGGCATGCAACTAAGAAGAACAGCCGCACATACCCGCCCCTTTGCAAAATATCAACCAAGCCTGAACAAAAGTTTTCAAAGTGTAGAACTTTCAGGACCCGAGGGACCAGCTTGCCAATAAGTTTTTTGTACCCTAAGACCCCGTTCTTCCTGCAGAACACTCACAACACCCCCTCCCCCCTCCCCCACACACACACCTTCCTCCACAAGCACGTGCACACACACACAGGTATAGATCCGGGCTTGCACACACACACACACACACAACACACATACAAGGAAGAACATAATATATAGCATACGTGCATGCACACACACACTGTGACACAC
The DNA here is from genome assembly GCA_003427395.1 of Chara braunii. NCBI lineage: Eukaryota > Viridiplantae > Streptophyta > Charophyceae > Charales > Characeae > Chara > Chara braunii. Next base: position 1,666,997 of record BFEA01000125.1, read on the forward strand.
ACACACACACACAAATGACACAATGTAAATCACCAATTCAATGCATGATAGAGCAACCTCTCGAGCCTCTTGCATTGTGATGATCCCTTTCAATTGGTGGGGAGTTGCACCTCCTGGAACCCTGATTCATCATTTCACTAACAATATCAAACTTTATCAAAGCGTGAACACACAAAGGAGGACAACATCGATTGCCTTCAAGGAGAGGATACAATGTGCACCATGTTGTATAAAATCTGATACTCATTGTGTTACTGATGTCCTATGAGATGTTGGAATGAACAAATGAATGAATGCTCTTATAACCTCCACTAATAGGCCCCATGTGGATGCTTTAAAAAAAAAAAAAAAAAAAAAAAAAAAGTAGTTCCTAATTCTGTTGCAGTAGTCCCAAAGCATTGGGTAGCAAATATAGCCTACAGTTTTGTTTGCTGAAACTCACAGGGACAACTATCTGTGATCGATAACTCACGTATAAATGTATCGCTAAATTCTCTCCTGCTCCGTACCAGCTGCCTTGGCTGCCAGCAATCAACTACCACAAATGGTCCATAACATGCTACCAGTACTCAGTTGTCTGTCCCAAAGCAGTACTTATGACGAAAACAGAGACAGACCAAGCCTGAAAGGCTGCAGGAATTACTATGAAAGAAACGCATGCACACACTACACACACTACACTGCACACACACATACACACATACACACACACACATACACACATACACACACACACATATACATATACATTATTGCATACCTGTCTCATAACAGGTATTGTGCAAACCCAGGAATCACCACAATGAAGGGGAACAACAGTACAATGCAGCGGAAGTTTGGAATAAACCAATCTGATTCACGAAAAATAGCACTCTGACAATACACTTATCACAAGCAGTAAGATGGGAAGGAGGGAGACATATATGGAAGGAAGATCTCGCCTTGATCACACACAATCCTGGGGAGAAACTATGGATGATGAGGAAATTAAGAGGACGAGATTAAAGTGGACAAAGAGGAATGGAAAGAATACAAAGCCCAAATGTAACAACCAAAATAATAGTGATCTCTCTCTCTCTCTCTCTCTCTCTCTCTCTCTCACACACACACACACACACACACACACACAGACACACACACACACACACAGAGTACTCAGTAGCAAGAAAGGCGTCGTCGTCCTCTCTCTCTCTCTCACACACACACACACACACACACACACACATAGCGGTCTTCAGGCAAGAGCAACAGTAGAACACGTAGGGGCACCAACGGTGATGGCGGGTCACAGGCAGCAACAGGAAAGAGGAGGAAGTATGCTGCACCAGCGGCCAAGGTACTGCAACTTTGGCACCAGTAGCAGAACATATCAGCTCCCAAGAGCAACAACAGCAAGCAGCAACAACAAAACACATAGGTGCAACAATGGTGATGGCGGACCACAGACAGCAGCAGGAAAGAGGAGGAAGTATGCTGCACCAGCAGCCGAGGTACTGCAACTTTGGCACCAGCCGTCTCCAGGCAAGAGGAACAGCAAGCAACAAGCATCAACAAGCATCATGCTGCACCAGCAGCCGAGGTACTGCAGCTTTGACACCAACAGTCTTCAGGCAAGAGGAATAACATAACACATTAACTCCCAAGAGCAGCAGCAACAAGCAGCAAGCATCAGCAAGTACCAACGTTGAGCAAACCTGACTGACGAAAGTTGTAGTGGCAGCAGCAGTACCATCGGGCGGGTCGTGGCATGCTCTATTTATTCGTCACAAACACGTGGGAGTTTACGGCAGCTCCGGGCTGTTGCTTGCATACAGAAGGGAGACTAGCAATAGCACCAACATAGGACTTGCCTTGCCTTTAGCTAAATGAAGATAAATCTCAGCTCAACAGGACCGCAGCAGCAGCAGCAGAACCATAATATGTCAAAGGAGATTAGTACCAAAAACGCACACACGCGCACACACTTAGACGTAATTATTGGCACGAACAACGATGGAAGTCTCTCTCTCTCTCTCTCTCTCTCTCTCTCTCTCTCTCTCTCTCTCTCTCTCTCTCTCTCTCTCGTGACGTAATTATGGGCACATACGGACACTGAACAGCAAGGTATCGCCGGGAAGAAGAAAAAAAAAACAGGGTTCTTTAAGTAGGGATATGGGCTTGGCCTCCCAGTTGGTCAGTCGCTGGATTGTTAGGTCCAAGGACTCGTATTGCTGTGAGGCCCAGCTGTGCAAGGACCAAAGAAGGTCCCAACAAAAAAAGAAAAGAAAAAAAAAAGGTTAAAAAAACCAAAAAAACTAGGTTGTTTTCCCGGGCGCCCGGGCACCCGGGCACCCAACTTGTACCCGGGTACACACCCGGGCATTGACCCCCGGGCAGGGTTTCTGGTAGCCCCAACGCCAAAAAAAAAAAAAAAAAACCCTCAAAAAATTCCGGAAAAAAAAAATGTTGTGTAGGATTGAAATGCAAACCACTTTTGGCTAAGGGTCGCATTATAATTCCTCACAGAATCGGAGATAGAAAAGAAAATAACGGAATCACACAAAGGCACTCCCCTTCAAACCCATTTAGCCCCTTTAAAACCAATTTATACCCCTCTCCCCCCCCTTGACAACCAACTTGCAAAAAACGAAATGAGCCCGGATTTGGAATCCTCTGGGAGAGCGCAGAAAACGTAAAAAAAAAAAAAATCTTTTTTTTTGTTTTTTGTTTTTTTGCACGCCCGGGTACCCCGGGTGTCAGACCCCCCCGAGCATTACGGTCGGGCGTGAAAATCTTCCTAGCCAAAAAATCTAAAAAAACAAAATGTCATGCAGAAAAATTAACTTTCGCCTCACGATCACATATAAATTCTTTTATTGTGAAAAAAAGAGAAAACACCATTGAGCAAGACACTGCACGAATTTCCACACTCTAAAGAGTCTGAAGCAATATCACCTCTTCACCATCTTCCTCTTCCTTCCCCATTCATGATCAATGCAGGGAGCACGCAGGAAAGCCAAACCACCTCTACTGCAAAACGCAATTAAAATAAACTGAACACGTAAATGACAGCAATGACAGAAAAACTCAGAAAAGTGAACGCAACAGCGATGGTGTTTGGAACTTCACTAGTGGAACACTGGAAAGGTAAAATACTTCAAAATAGAGCAAAAACAAAAAAAAGAAGGAAATAGTAGGAAATACATTAGTTGTCAGAATGTGAAACTGGCGTAATTGATTGACGCAATCGACCGACTCTAGCGCTCAACACGCGAGAGAACAAGTACGAGAGAGAAAGAGAGAGAGAGAGAGAGAGAGAGAGAGAGAGAGAGAGAGAGAGAGAGAGAGAGAGAGAGAGAGAGAGAGAGAGAAGAGAGAGAGAGAAAAAAAAAAAAAAAAACATCACGTTGAACTCCAAATCAATGGACAACGAGGCACTGCCTTCTGAAGTTTTTTAAGCCTGGCTTATCGTTGGAGAATGAATTCATAATGCTGCCAATAAAACCAGTCGATAGTGAGGCTATGATGGTCTAACAAGAGCGCATGAGGTTATAGTTGCATGACAGTGAGCACCACTACTGCTATCTCAAGCGATCTGACGGGGGTTATGTTTGTATGGGTCCAATTACCTCGAGTAATCAGTTCTCATCGGGCTGGGAGGGGTAATCATTTACTCATATCGGGGTAAGAGGGGGTAATTATTTGTCATCGGGATGATAGGGGGGGTAAGTAGTTGTCATTGGGTTGAGAGGATGTAATTTGTTATAATATGGTTGAGAGGGCTCATCAATCAATCATTCACTCAATGCACCTGGCATAAACGAGAAGTAATCATGAACCTCATGGACTAAGAACACCCAAAAATCACATTACAGAAATAGGGGTGTCAAAAAAAAAAAAAAAAAGTTAGGAGACGAACTCGGGCAAAACATGTCAGTTGTTTGATAGTTTGAGAAAATCTCAAAGAGAACAGTAGTTGCACAAGAAGAACCAACAAGTCCAAGGCAAGATTGCGAAAGCAAAGTCACAATGGAAAAATGATTACAATC
>BFEA01000125.1:1671645-1691735 GCA_003427395.1 Chara braunii
GAGTACAGCAAAACCAAACAAAGCCAAACGAAACCAAACAAAGCCAAACGAAACCAAACAAAGCAAACTCGAACAAGTGAGGCTCCTAATTACGTCAAATGCACCCTGTTCCTACCTCTCTAAATTCCATGCCGCTCCAGTTACTAGATTGGCTAATGCATCATGTGATTTACACAGCGAGACAAATTCCTAACAACGCTAATGGCATGTTTGAAAAACAGGCAGTCAACGAATACACCCTGCCCCTGCTTATCACAGAAACAAAAAACAAGGAACAAGAAACAAGACGGCGCCAAAAACGCCTAAAAATCCACTCAATGACTGAGACTAGTATTATCACTCGGCACGTGCTACTCATCACAGAACAACCATCGATAGGTCTAAGACCAAATTTTGTCACGTCCTTTCGGAAACCGTTGCAGAATCCTCTTCAGGGACTCAGATGAAAATTTCTTGATTCTCATCTCTCGTTGCAAACTCAAGACTCTCATGAGGATAGTCTGACGATCGTTAGTATTCCTATCAATGCGGTGGAGACAGTTTCCAATGGTTGCGCTCTTCTGTTCCTTACCGGACCAAGACATATAGGGTTGTCCATTTTTAATCACCAGCTCATCGGCCTCCCACATGAACATTTCATTCCTAGACGACTGAACACATCTCAAGTACGGGTAGGCATCATTGGTACTCGTAATAGTACCAAGGAAATCCCATTGTCCGAGCCCGTCATCTGTTCGTTTCAGAGTGAGGTTATTGGGGTAGTAGCTCTCGAAGTCCTCCTGAATTCTATGGACAAGAGTAAGTTTCCTGCCTCCGCTGAGGATAAAAATACTCACATCGTCCATAAAATGGATGCCAAAAACGTTCCTACGCAGGCTCCCGAGTTGCTCCAGGAAGCGGTATTCCGCGAAAGCACACAACAAGCAGGCAAGTGGTGGGTTAGTGCTCTTCCCCATCGGAATACCCACCACTTGTTTGAGCAATACTCCTTTGACCTTCGTGTAGGTGTGTTTTAATTCCCATTGGACGAAGCTTCGCACCTGCTCGAGCTTCATAGACCTCCATTGCTCATCACCCATCGTTCTTCCGAAAGTGCAGCCCCTGCCCCTCGTGTTAACCTTCAGTTGAGTTCTTCCTTTCCTCAGATGAAAGTCGACAGCCCAGTCGCCCGCTGCGATGATCTCTGCATGTGGTAACTTACTGAACATATCCTTTATGTCATATGACAAGGATATGATTTCAGAGTTACTATGCCACATCCCGCCAATCTTCTTGTTATATTTCTTCAATCGTGGCACCAGATCAGTAACAGACTTAAGGTTAAAGTGTCGGTCGATAAGTAGTGTCCCCAATAGGTGATTGAGGGCTTTCGCCATTGCCTTACACGTTCCTACAGTCGTCTTCGAAAAGGTAGGGCAGATCGGTCGGTACCTAGACAGGTCCTTGTGCTTCGGAAGAATATATGACTTCCCAAACTTCCCCTTCTTGTCCCATCGTATGAATTGTGTCAGATCGGCTTCCTTCGCCTCTTCTCACATTTGAAGCATCACATCAGCTTCACTCGATTCGATGATAACGTAACCGGGTGACATCACAAAGCTACTCGTTAATCCGTCAAAATACACTTTTGGACATAGAACCAGGGTTTCCATCGGATTCCTGTCCAATGGTGTCAGCACCAGACCTTCGTCATGGACCACCTTCGGATTCAAGAAATCCATTTTTCAAACTTAGATCTCAGTAAACAACTCTCAACCTCGGTCCTGGTGATAATTGGTACCGAACCTTTGAAATTCGCCCAAACCCGAATTCCATCAGAGATCTCGCGTACCAAAAGAGTCCCTCGATCAGGTAAGGATAACTTTGGGATGTTATGCGCATTATAGATCAGCGGGTGTACTCCTTCTAGGTCTTGGAGTCGGAACAGCATATGGGCTCCTAACAGCAAATGGGCTCCTACCCGAGGGGAGGGTAAACCTGCGCATACGCAGGTGGACACAACAACTCTCGCAAAGAGTCACTGGCTGTGCAGCATGCTAGCAACCGACGAAGTTTTTGTCCATACGATTCTAACAGTGCTACGTGCATGATCCTTTACACACCTTGGAATCGGTAAGCTCTCAATCCTATCATTGACTAACTTCCTCACCTCCACCATTCGAATCCTGTCGTCAAATCTCAAACGTATTATCATTCTGGCATTAATCTTTCATCCATACGAGTCTAGAATCGATCGTGAAATCAGGCGCCTAAGGTAGGCAGTGCTAGCTGCTTGCTGAAAGTCACCTGCTGAACGCATCATTCGTACCAGAGTTTCCAAGTTGCACTGATTAAGCAACTGCATGCGTAGCGGGTTACGAAATAGTTTACGAAGGAAACGCTTGTGAGGGCCAACCTTCGGCCGCCACCGCCTCAGCTGCAGGATATCGATTTGCATACCAACTTCAAAGTGTCGCTTGCAGGTATACAATTTCAAACGTTGCCCTGGCGCTCGTACATCCGAGTTCCCAAAAGATGCCTTAACAGACTTCCAACCCCTACACCAGCTATTACCTTCCTTCGTAACGATCTTGAACTTCAGTCGATTCTCTGTTTCCTGCTCCTCCAACAAGTGAAAAATATCGACTCACCAGTCCTCACTACCAGGCAGTCTACCCCGTACTGGGTTCAATGCTTCTCCCCGACACTCGTCATGGTACGTATCAGCTACCCTTCGGCCTCTCTCTTGCTTGTCGGGTCTCTGCTTCTTACTTCTTCCTTTACGGTTCTTCCCCGAAGTGTTCAGCACAGGGCGCCACCGTCTGATATATAGCTGCTCCAAGGATTGCAACTCGTGTGCCGCGCAATCTTCGAGTGGCAGCAGGACGTATGATTCCGCTCCAAACACTTGTCACCAGCGGTATAGGTGTGTCTGACGACTTCCGTTTCTGCAATTCGACGCATGTTCCTTTCACCTTCTGTTACCACTTCAACGTGTCTGGCCCACATATTGCGCTCGACAAGTAGGTGAGGTAAGAAGGTAAACTCCGCTAGTGACACAGTGAAACGCGAGCACCCCGTTCTGCTGATACAACCTAATCCATGTGTCAACACACTTCGTGAGCCATCTGATCTGGTTCCTCAATGCCAGTATCACAATGATAAGACGGTAGATTATTTCAACTGCTTCATCATATAATCCTCTCCTTCTCTCAATCACCAAGGCCCTACAAAGCCTCCAGTAGTCGTTGTTTCTTCATGCTTCACTCTCCTTATCATCCCCAAACTCATTGGCCGATTTTTTTTCATCCTCGGCTTCCACAGTCCTCTAAACACCTTCGTCCTCATCGGTACCATAGGCAGTATGGGCGCGTTTCTCTGTAATCGCAAGAATGATGTCCATCTTCTTTCCTTCGACAGTGACATCCTCACCACGACACATCGTCTTTAACTCCTCCATATTAAGCGCGCCTAGTTCCCGCAGATTCTCCTGAACGTACTTCAGTTTTCCCATCACACTTGGTGATGCTGGGATCTTCCGTCGTCTGGTCAGCGTCGCTGATGCCGGTGTCCGCTTCCTCAGGGACGACTTTTTCAACGATTGGTGGCGGCAGATCGGCATCAGCTTCTTCGGATCCATCCCTCCCCTCTTGGCAGATCTCTTAGCGGGGGTCGTTACAGGCGGGCTGCCCCCCACGGTTTCATCAGCTCCTCGCTTGTGTTTCTCGTGGATGATCAGTCGTTCTTCTTGCTCGCTAAGGGTTTCAATCTCGCTATCATCGGAGCCGCCGGCGGAGTCGTCCGATTCGTAGTCTGGCACCTTCGCCTTCCCTTTAGCCTCCTCTGATAGCATTGTCTGCAGCAACTGGTCGTGCACTCCTTCGCTCATGGCGCTCATATGCAATTTCATCTCCATGCACATCCCCTTCAGCATGACAACTCTATCCTCTGCCTCCTTCTTCTTCTTCTCTTCCTTTTTCCTAGCTCGTCACTCCCTGGCTTGTTGCTCCAACTCCTCTCGTTTGCGTTGTTCCTCAATCTCTTGCTCCCGCTTCTTATTCTCTTTCTTTAGTCGCTCTTCTTTGTCCTTACGTTCCAGCTCAGCATCAATAAAACTCTTCATGCTTGCGATGGTGGTAGTAAAATCCTCCAGCTGTTTTCTGATAGCTGGTTCTTCCGACAGCGATCGTTTTTCACTTCCTTTGACTAGGTGTCCTGGCGATGACGATCTTCACCGGTGCGAGCTTTCTTCTCCAATAAGCTTAGGGCGCTGGTTCCGGTAGTGTCCCAGCTCCCCGCATTCGTAACAGGTGACAGGCGGTCGTAGGGGCCCCTCTCGATGAACGTAGCCCCTATCAGTGGGTTGTCTTTCTTCGTCTGTAGAGCACTCTCATTGCACGTCCCGTCCTCTTCCGTGTCCATCCCGACTACTATGTCTCCCTTCGTCATAGTTGAAATCGCGCTCGCTTCTGCGTCGATAGTCCCGATGATCACGGTAACCCGATCGCTTGCTTCCAAGGATAATACACACCCTTAGCTTGGTTATCCTTGAGAAGAACATGAACAAACACGCCGTAATGTAATGGAGTGTCGGAGTCAAAGTAGTAATGATAACAAATAGTAACGAAGGTAGCAGTAGATCACTTCAGCATGCTCACTCTTGCTCGGCAACTTCCGAGCTGGTTCACATGGGCCTTCAACAGTGATTTGATAGTTTGACAAAATCTCAAAGAGAACAGTAGTTGCACAAGAAGAACCAACAAGTCCAAGGCAAGATTGCGAAAGCAAAGTCACAATGGAAAAATGATTACAATCCAATGTAAAACAAAGTCGATTGTCACGTCGGTGGGTATGGCACCCCGACCGGTTTCGGCCGCCGCCACGCGGCCTTCCTCAGGGGGGAATCCGCCAAACCTCAACCCTTAACTAACGCCACTCCTTCCATTTCCCTCCTCCGTCGTCAACCGGCGACATCTCCGAAAACGCCGACCGGCAGACTAAACATCGGACCCAAAAAGGACCGTCAACGAGACAATCATTGGTATTATAGGTAGCCTACTTACTAAGCGACAAAGCACACCTTACCAGGCCGGTCAACAAAACCAAATTTAGGCGCTTCACCAAACAATGCTCACCAGTAGTATCAGTGGTCCAAACGGCATGTACTACTATTCGAAAACCTCCCATAAATCAGTCCCTACCGCTTCACACTAGGTTCGAAGGGCAATGGTCCCGGGGGGACGAAACCAGGACAAACGAAAAATCATGAAAGTCAAAACACATTGTCTGGGGATCGAAACCCAGATCAGGGAACAAAATTTAGAAACAAGAATCGTCACATGTTCGAAACCCGAGCAAAACARCACAAAAAACTAAATCTTCAAAACCAAAGAATAAATCGTCGCGGGGTTCGAATCCCATGGAAACAGAGTACAGCAAAACCAAACAAAGCCAAACGAAACTAAACAAAGCCAAACGAAACCAAACAAAGCAAACTCGAACAAGTGAGGCTCCTAATTACGTCGAATGCACCCTGTTCCTCTCGCCAAACATAAAAAAATAAAAAAAACAGAAAGAGAGAAGAAAAAGGGCAAGCAAGGCGTTTTTCTTTTCAGGCGAAGTATGACAGCCTTTGCCTCTTTTGCCGAACTCGGTGACGCCCGTGTATCCTCTCTTCGAGTTGAATCATACTCCCGCTATAACTTTTTCTTATAATTTGTCGATGTGATTGCAACCAGATTCATCCACGTCTGACCATGATTGCACTCCGACACATGTAGGGAAGTTGTAGTGTGAATATGCCCTGAGTGTGGTCATTTTACAGATGCAACAGATAATTCGAGCTTGCGCATACTCCGACTAAAACTTTTCCTTCTAAGCTGTGGACGTGATTGTAATCAATTTCATCCACGTCTGACCGTGATTGCAGTCAGATACGAGTAGCCAAGTGCTAGTGTGAGTATGCCCTGAGTGTAGTTATTCTACAGATGCGTCAGACAGTTCAAGCTAGCGCAAACTCCCACTATGACTTTTTCTTCTGAACTGTCGGAGAGAGAGAGAGAGAGAGAGAGAGAGAGAGAGAGAGAGAGAGAGAGAGAGAGCGAGTTGTCACATGGCAGCAGGGTATTGGTCATGACCAAGAGAGACCACGAGGCGTAAATGAGTTCGCAGTGGGTATTCAGGGAGGGCACCGACCAGGAGGTTACCAACTGGGCCGCCACATTCCGACGAGTTCGCAATGGGTTTTTAGGGGGGGCGCCGACCAGGAGGCGCAGATGGGCCCAATCCCACAATTTCCACTGATCAAATTTGGTGATTTTTCGCGCTTAGAAAAATAAGAGAAACAATCTGAAAATTTGAGATCATATAAATTAAGTCGTGGTAATTACGGAACAAATATCTGAAAAAATAAACCATCAAATAAATGTCGTGCAAATTCGTCATATTTTTCATTTTTGTCACTCTAGCGAGTGGGTCAAAGGGAAAATTACCTTAACTTCTGTGATTTTTCACGCTCCGAAGAACGCCTTGAAAACTCTAAACATTTACGAGTCTATAGATTTGGTTGTGATTTTTTCAATAAAAATATTTTAATTAAAAATAAAAGTTACTGAAATAAATGTTACGCCGATTTGTCTTATTTTTGATTTTTGCCACACTACTAATTGTGGACCAACGAGAAACATATCCCAATTTCAGCTATTTTTCATTCTCAGAAAAATTCATAAACAAATCTGAAAATTAAAGGGTCTGTAGGTTTGGTCGTGATATTTTTAAAAATTTTAGTTTTAAAAAACTTAAAATTTATTTTATTCATGAAATAAGAGTGGTGGAGGCAATATGTCGTATTTTTCATTTTTGGGCCTCTATGAGGTCTCCGCACTATGCTACTGGTAACCCTCATGAACATGTGCTACCGGTCCCCTGACTTTCACAATGTCGGATAGAGTGGTGGTTTAAACCACAAGTGCACGCCGCCTCTTTTCCCTAGTGTATGCAGTAAACAACAAACTTTTTTTTAGGGTCGGTAGAGGGTCGATGACGAAGTCTAACTGCGCCCTATTTGAATACGGTGCAGGCCTAACAGGTTCAATGGTAGGGTGCCCGACGATAGGTCTCGAGTATAATAATACGGCGCAGGCCTACCAGGTTCAATGGTGGGGTGCCTGACGATAGGTCTCGAATATAATACCTGATAGACGGTGGGGGGAGGGGAACAGACAACAACAAAAACGGAAAAAAAAAAAAAAACCTTTTCGCAGTCACAAAAATTCAAAGGTAGCAAATAGACCTTACCACATTCTTATTCGATGGACAACAGTGTTCGTTGCATAGTAATAAAGAGGAAAAAAAATATAAACTACCCACAATGCTGCCATTGGTATTGTTATTTTTATAATGTCATAAAGAGGGCACATGGTCGCGAGCGAGGAAGAAAGTCACGGAGACAAACAGATAGAGACAGAGAGAGAGAGAGAGAGAGAAAAAAAAAAAAAAAAAAAAAAAAAAAAAAAAAAAAGAGGGAGAGAGAGAGAGACAAAAAAAGCAAAAAAAAACGGACATTTCGCCCTCGCTCCACTGCTCGCCACATGCACAAAACAAAAATGGTATAATGTTGTATCTTTCAATGGTTTAGCGGAAAATTCATTCTTATTTTGCACATTTGGTGAGCACTGCCGTACCGATGGGCAATTATATCAGTCCTCATAATGGCATATACGTGTGTTTGTTTTCAACTTTCAGGGATAGATTGATTACGAATCTTCCCCGGAAAGTTCGGAACATATACCCGCATATGTGATTTGGAACACCACACACATGCCGAACTCTATTTTGACTTATGCCTTTTTTTTTTTTTTTTTTTTTTTTAATTTATCTCTCACACACACACACACTCACACACACACATAGTCGGAGGGCGGGGTGTCCCGAGGGCGGGGTGTCCCGACCCTAAGTGGTGTATCATGCACACCCTTTATGTAGATGGTTTTCATATTGTATACCAGATGTTTTTTGTCTCCGGTCTGTTCCTTGACCAGTCCTTGCTAGCACCTCACTAGCAAAAGGAAGGGGATGAGCCACTGGACTTTTCTTTGGTCCACACAGATTCGACACCTTGTTGTACAACTAGATGTAAAGGTCGTATCGTCGGCTTAAGAATTTTTACTGCGCGTCGAGATGTACTTGACCAATTTGTGGGATGGCCTTTCCTATGTAGTCGCTATCGAAGCTAAGAAAAAAAAAAAGATAAAAAAGTATATCGTCAGACTAGTAAGCTATGCCAAAATCAGGACCTTTGTTTTAGTTTTATCAGATCATATGATCCACAACAGTTACGACGGATCTTTTTTTTTTTTTTTTTTTTTTTTTTTTTTTTTTTTTTTTTTTTTTTTTTTTTTTTTTGGGGTTTTTTTTTTTTTTTTTTTTTTTTTTTTTGCTAAGTTTATTCGCAGGAAAACGAATGGTTTGCTTTTGATTTTGAAAGTCATGAGTGAGCGATCTAAACTGAGTCGACCTCTTGCGTTTTATTTGTCGGAGGCATGATCTGCCAAGCATCGCAGTGGAAAACTTCAAATTGGGGGTACTCGCTACCGCTTTGGTAGGAAGTCAATCACTTTTGCGGAAAGTCATCAACCTCATTAGTGGTAGTTTAAAAACTGCTTTTAAAGGAGAAAGAGCGTATATCGGTATCGCATTATGGAACCATTGTGCACTAAACATGTAGCCTTTTCAAACCAAGTTGAAAAAAATAATAGATCCAGGTCGTAGAGTCATGCTCTAGCAGTGATCGTTCAATTTTTATCATTAATCGAATCTTTTTTATTTGTCAAAAAAAATATTATTATTATTATTATTATTTTAATAAGCACTTTGAGGGATTTTTGTGCCTCTCAATGAGAACACAGAGACCATGATGTTTTTAAAGTATATAAAATTTAGTTTTTTTACTATTCGTACTGTTGATTAAAAAAAAACATGTATAGGCGTGTATTATCTTTGCGTCGTTGTGTAAGTTGGGATAGATTTACAGAGAAAAAATGTGCTTAGGCCACGACTGTCTGAGCTTGGTTGTCAAGCGTCCTGCATGTCTTGAGTAAGTAAGCGTGCAAGTAGTCGCTACTGGCGTTAGGCTCTGACTATTGCGAAAGAGAGTGACTATGACATACTGCAAAGGATAGCACGATTATAGGCTTAGACACTTGAAGTATTTATGAAGTTGGGAGTCTAAAACTGACAACGGTGCTATAGTGAACGTTATTTTAAATTATAGTAAGTATGATAGAATAGTTGAATTGAAAATTAATGTTTACGAGGGAAAGGAGCAAAAAATTATAAGAGATGATAATATGCAAGCGACCATTATGGAGGCCCGTGGCAAGTTTGAATGGACGTACAAACGAGACTGGGTGATTGCGGCCCTGCAAGTCACTATCACTTACCATGAAGTGGGGACCTCGATGACACCACCTACCCACCACAGTCATAGGTCATCTCGCGACGCAAGGACCAAGATAGAAAAGTCACAAGATAGTTATAGAGAGAGAGAGAGAGAGAGAGAGAGAGAGAGAGAGAGAGAGAGAGAGATGCAAATCTTTATTGTTGTTGGTGTCATCTATTACCATGCGCGACACTCATGGTTCTGCATTCGTTATGGAAGCAATGAACGTACAATGCAATATTTGAGAGGCAGAGTGACTTATGAGGGAGATATACTGGGTGTTGTCATGATATGTGAAATTAGATTGTGAATTGACGTGTGTACGATTTTTGCAAATAACGTACAATTGCTTCACAATTGACGTCGCTTAGTGAGTGCAAGTCTCATAACTAAATTGTATTTTAACAAAATAAAAATTGTGATTGGTTTTTGAGCAATGTTTATCGTATTGTACCGGGGATTTCTTCAAACTGTTAACTGTTATTTTGTTGTTGTTCTGCAAGGGTTCCTCCACTTTATCAAGAATCCAAGTAAATCAACGTTCGGTCATCTGTCAATTAGTGGAGATCAAAGATTCCAACATCATTCTCAACATTCAAAAAATTGATGAACTTATGTTGAACTCTTGAAGATCCGTTGTCAAAACATAATTTACGTAATGTTGACCAACATCAATTCGAGGGAAAAAAAAAATGTACATTTAATCTCGTGAGGGGGAGAGAAGAGAATAACGAATGAGCGGTTATGACACATTTTGTCAGTATAAGCACAACAATATATAGCTCTCTATATATACTTGCACATTGTTATTAGGACAATACCTCGAAAACCTTTTGTTCGACCATCCATTAAAACAATCACACATTGATGAACGAAAAAAGTCGGTGAGAAATATTTTTTACATTTTTACTTTGACATAAAAATATGATGATTTTTTAAATTCACATATTGAAAATTTTGTCATTATATTTATGATGTGCCAGTATAAAAAATCTTGACGTTATAATATATTTGATGAGACTTTGAACGCAATTTACTTAAAAAAATCTTCATTTCGTCAAAATGATGTAGGTGGAAAGAATGATAAATGAATAGTATATACTTCACTGTATATATATATTTGTATATTTTTGTATACATCTGTATATACTAGAACGTAATATATGTATGTATATCATACTTGTGGAGCACTTCGTCGGTGCACGTTTAAACACTTGCGTCATGCGCCATGCGCAAATCAGTGATGCGCTCAATTGTTTGCGTTTTTTTTATAGGAGTGTTTGTGTAGAGCGCAGAGAGAGAGAGCAAAGGACTCCTTCTACACACAACAGATGACCCCTGCATGTAACGTGAAGGGTCTTCCCAAAAATAACATAGAGTCTCCACGGAATCGAGACCAACGTTAAGTTTGAAGCGGAGCAGGAGCTGGTCGAATGTACTATAGATTCGAATTCAAATCTGTGTTTCAACAGTTATGGGTTCCTTAGTTTCCTCACTTACCTCTGTGCACATGATTATCAGAGCTTCGCTGCACTACTCACATGTTTGCATAAAATTAAAATGAATGTAACGCTAAAACATGAAACCATACACTATCATATGTGTTGTCTTTTGCGCATATGGTCAGTAGCGGGTAGCGGCCCTTAGGGTTATTGCACGTATTCATGATAAAAAGAAAACGAAAAACAAAGAATTACGTCTAGTAATGAAGATGTCACCCATAACCACAGATACATAAACTTGAATATAAATATGTACTAATTATTGTCAGTCACTCAAACAAACCTTAAATCCTAACGCCCATCTCTGTTTCACTATGAATCCTTACTTTACACAAATAGGACATGCACACCTACACGCAGACACATACATACAGTTTTGAAGTACGATGCGGCCCCAATATTTTTTCCTCTTTAAGTTTGATTTTAGAAGTGAGGGGCATGTTGGGCACTACTTTGTCTTATTGAAGTTTATTTTTTTTTTGTATTTCTTTTAGGTTTATAGTTTCATCACATGCGCATGCATGCATGCGCATGCGCTCTGTGCTGCACCTTCCACGACCCTGCACAAGTGATGCGCCACAAGTATGATGTACATATGATGTATATATGATGTATATATATGTTTATAATTATATATATTTTCTTATCTAAAAAATATGAGTAATATAATAAAAATATAACGGGAAGCAAAATATGAAAATGATGTAGTATATAAATCTGTTTTTCGTTTATTTTTTTCTAAGAAAATAGGTAAACATATGCATTTTTCGATGTGTATCAACGTAACCCCTGCATTCGAAAAGGTCGCAGAGTTGTAACATATGATTTTTTGTTATCATATTTATTCATTCATTTTTTTTTTAATATTTATTTGTCTATTTATTTATCTATTTTACTTTATCTGTTTTTTTTTATGACATAGTCCACGACTGCGTACCTTTTTTGAATACAATATGTCCATAGGTTCACTAAAGTCACACTCTCGTGTATAATATATTATATTTTTCATTTTTATCTCGTTCTTTTAAGTTCGAAGCACTCGTTCCTTGAAGTTTGAAGCACATCGACCTTTCAAAGATCAGTAGGAGCAAAGCATTGTTAAAAGTCAAGTTACAATATATATTATATATATATATGTATCATTATGCAATAGAAAGTTTGTCAAATGTTTTGGGGGCCCAGAGATGACCCTCTAATGTTCGAGGGTTCTGGGTCTCATTCGGGGTCGGAAACCTAAAGGTTGTCTCCCAATGAAGTTACCTATATATATATATAGTGTTTGTTTTTGTTGAAATATTTTGTTTGGAAACAAGTAAAGATATGTATTTTTTCCAATCCCTGCATTCGAAATGACAAAGTGGTTTTAAACTCCTACCTCTCTATTAATTTTTACTCATTCATTTCTTTCTTTCTAAAATTTTTGTATTTATCTATTGACATAGTTATCTATTGATATGTATTTTTTTATCTATCCTTTAGGGGTTATAGTCCGCTACTTCATACCTTTCTTTCCATAATATTGTGCTTAGGTTGGTTAATACTACAAAGTCGTGAACTGTATGTCATGTTTTCTCTTTTTTTGTCACTCCTAAATGTTTGAAACACTTCGTCTTTTTAAGATAAGAAGGCAAGAAACATAGTGAAAACTCAGGCTACAAGAAAATTGTACACAAGATATAATAGTGCAGTCAGCACAACCCCCGATTCAATTACCCAATTTTGCGATCTTCTACCTCTTTTCATAACTCCGTGATATACTTATCGAATTTTCATCATTCAAAGCAACTCACAATTTTTTTCTTTGTTATATTTATCGTCGTACATGTCATTTTTATCATAATCAGAAGACTATGACATTTCTTACTGACCATAGCACATTTGTCACAATCATCTTCATTGTACCTGATCACATTCATCATCATTATAATACCTCACATCAGTAATCAAACAATACAACACTTTATTGAAACAAATAAGTGATACTTCATAAACAAGAAGTACACTAAGTTATGTTATCACTTAAACATGCAAAAAGTAAGGCACATCATACTGACTATAAGTAGTACATAAAGCGATAATAACCTAACCCAACCTTTACTTAACTGACATAACCTAACCCAACCGTTACTTAACTGACATATGCATCGCACAAAAATGAGACATCACTCACACAAAGAGTACAACACGCTATATTAATTAAACTATTGTATCCCTCACACAAACACTACAACTAGGTACAATAACTTTTGGTTTGAAGCATATCTTATTTTCTAAGATGCGTAGTTGTGATTCATTATTTAAAAAATGAATTAAAAAAAAATAGACTTAATTTTTAATTTTTAATTTTTACCTTATTTAGGTGATAAGTGTTAACATTCAAATGTTAAAATAATGTGATGTAGACATTACTTTCAATACCCCATAATTTTATACGCTTTATCTTTTTTATTTCAACAATACTTTTAAGTTTGTTAAATAATCTAGCATAGTGAAACTTTCAATTTAGTTTATTTTTTATGACATATATATTTAATGTGGATTCAGGTAAACTTGCAATATCCAATCAACCGTTCCTGACATTGTTTTATGTGTCATCACCTCATAATATAATGACATGATTTCAGAGTTATCACGAACAATAAAATATGCAATATTTGAATATTAGAGAGCTTGATATTCAATTTCGCTGCTTCAAAATTAAAACGACAAAATATCGCATCGAAGGACACAACTAATATACTATAATAAATATTTGTCCTCATTATTCACACTCTGAAAAAATGATATATCATACATGGTTGCAAGATAGGCATCACATTTGTATTATACAAAATAACCGGGTTCTTTACTTTTCATCCACAGTAACGGTAAAGAGTTATTAACTGACAAATATATAAAATTTTGAAACATACAAGTTTTGTACTAAAATTATGGCTGGACAATTCTATATTTTTGTATCGAAAACATTATTGATTTGAACGTCGTTCTTCATCCTCCGAAACTTGATTAAATACCTTTGATGAACCAATGGACATTTTCCCCTCCCCCCTTTTAATTATCTACCCATCTATCTATCTATCTATCTATCTATCTATCTATCTATCTATCTATCTATCTGTCTATCTATCTCTCATACACATACACAGACACACTTGTCGGGGCGCCGGGGATTTTAAACGTCGGACGTTGTCCGACTTTTTCGTTGAATTGAAGGACTTTATGAGACCGACGTTGCGAAAAGTTTGCTCAGACTAAGCTTATGACCAAAGACTGAAACTTTCATAAACTATAGTTCAGACGTTTGTGTCATCCGACGATAAAGGCGATAGTCGACAGTTTTGACGAGGCCGCAGAGGCATGCAGACATGAAAATGCTAGAACCAGACCCAGCCACGCGATTTAGAGCCTAAGTAGGCTAAAAAAGAGGGACACGCCGGGTATAGTGATGCAGCGCAGGGAAAATATAATTTATTTATTCTTTTCGAAACTCGTCGGGTTTGAATTCGAGCCAGGGGGCTCGCAGGCCGATGCCGAGGCCTACTCGGTTTGGTGACCAATCACGCCTTGGTCACACAACCAACCGACGGGGCAGGGCTTGCAAGGCTACAAGGAGGAGGAAGTTCAGAGTCAAGAACTGCTCCAATAGGTAGGACATCTGACTGTTATCCTGTAGAGACCGGGATCGAACCTCGAATATGCCACCACTGGGTTAACTCCTTTTGGAGCAGCCCCGCCATAAGGAGTTTGAGCCTGGACGATTTCGGCCGCACGATCATCAAGATTATGCGATAGAAATCCGCCGCGCCAAGATTAACCTAACCCCTACGCAAGGATGACACGCATAAATCGAGAAAAGGACCATTTTTTTTTTCTTTCCCGTAAGGAATCGAACTCAGGTCCACATATCCGAAGGAAGGGGGGAAAACGCCAGCAAGGCGTAAGGTAAGAAATAGTGGCCGTTGGCTTATGCCAAGGCCTTCACTACTAAAAAAAAAAAAAAAAAAAAGAGGGGGGGAAGGAAAGAAAAAAAAAGAAGCAACGAGGCAACTGCCTCGTGAGAGTGAAAGGTAAAAGAACACCCTCTTCAGGCTGTGTAGGAGCAAGCTCAGCTCCCTACTTTGAGCAGTCCGAATATTCGTAGCCGCGAGATCTAGAATCTCATGGTTCACAATGACGTGCGTGAAGGAGGGATTGAGGGATTGAGGAAGAGAGAGAGAGAGAGAGAGAGAGAGAGAGAGAGAGAGAGAGAGAGAGAGAGAGAGAAAACTGGGAGGATGAGAGAGAGGAGAACCTACTCCTTTCAACCTGCCAGCTACATTTCCGTTGTCGGAGGGAAGGGGAAAAAAAAAAAAAAAAAAAAAAAAAAAAACTTAGAAAACTTTATCAGATTTTGATGAAAATCTGTATTTTTTTGTTTGCGCCAATATTGTTTTGGTGGCGTAAAACAATTTTGTCGGCCTTGAATTTTTTTATGTAGGTAGCCAAGCACCTACGCCATGCGCGTAAAGTTTTTCAGATTTTTGTATTGGGCGAATGTTTTTTTGAAAATCATCAAAGTCGGGGTATCCCGCTCTGAGTATGCCGGGATTCGAACTCGTGAATTTTCACGAGTTGTTTCTCTACTTCTCCTAACCTGCAACTGCCCTCCCCGTTTTCAGGGGAGGGCAGAGGGAAAGGAGGGAGCGTTGCTGGTTTTAACAGGATGCACCTGGCTAAAGAAAGGGTCGGGTGCATTATAGTTATAGTTGGTTTTATTTTCGTTTTTATCTTGTTTATTCTTGTTTATTTTTCTTTATTTTTGTGCACTCTCGTGAGGACACTTGTCCTCACGAGATGTTACCCTTGGTAGAAGCTGCCAGAGGTAACTGTCAGATCCACGTTTTTAGAGGGAGCCTGAAAATTGAGGGGTCATAACGGAAAAGGCTAAGTACAGCCTTTTGCCCAATATATCTACCCTGGAAAAAGAGTCCAGATACATGAAACTGAAAGGGGTTGTATTTTTCTAACCCCTTATCAGAAAAACAAAAGTAAAGCAGATTTGGAAATGACAATAGCTCAACTATCTCCTGAATTCCGAGATAGTTGAGATAAAAAAAAGAAAATTAAAAATAAGGCGGTGTAGGGAACTGCCTCCACTAAGGTTGTGGCTGTGGTGCGACCACAATTAGCCTTGGATCTTCGTCAGATCAAGGGCTCACTGTGAACCCGCAATTTTGCCTTGGGGCTAAAGTGACGACCAACACTCCTCAGCCACTATAAAAAAGACAGTTGTCCCTAACTGCCACACAAAAACACTCGTGCTGCCAGTGTGTGGCAACATATTTGGGTGTCGTCATGATGTTGGAGGAGCTACTGGAGACGGCGCTGGAGGAGGCTGAAAGACTGCAAAAGAGCGTCGGATGAGGAGGATAGCAATAGCCGGGGCAGGGAGCACTCTGCTCCATCCTCAGGCTGGTGCTGGGCCTTTGGGACAGTTCTTGGGACCGCGCTACTGGACCGGGACTTTGAGGCAGGAGTTGTACTTTGTTCAAGTCCAAAGCTTTATTAATTTGACGGCGGGACTTCCTCTGCAGTAACAGGCTGAAAGGTGGCGCAGGTGGAGGTACAAGCGAAATTGGACCACGACAGGCTGCTTCCCCACTTTTGTAGGGATATGCTGCCAACGTTTTCAGTATCGACGACGGTTAATTTTGCAACGTTATGTTGCAGAATTTGCGGCGCGCCTAGTGACACTGAACTGAGGGGAGGTGCTGTCCATTTTTCGGCAGAACAAGATGCAGTCCATTTTGCGGCAAGGCGGAATTGACGTTCCGGTGGGAATATGCTGCCGATTTTTCCCGGCATCAACAACGATAATTTTTTGCATCGTTATGCTGCGGAAATTGGGGTTCGGCAAATGACATCAAGAGGAGAGAAGGTGCTGGTTTTTTTTTGTTGCGTTGAAGAACACGCCGTCAACGTCGGTGAAGGGGTAAATTGGGGTGAGACTGTTGTGGCGGTATGGCGAGCGGCATTAGTAGTATTGGCGACAATCTGCGTATTGGACCACGCCTATCAAGGTGGAACGGCACGCTGATTTTTTTTGTGCATGTGTCAGCGGCAGTGGGGCCCTTTGACCTTGACCCAGTGGGACTTTGGGACCGGCGGAGCGAGTGAGTGGGACTGACGATGCCAACGAAGTGCGAACTTAAGTGTTATATTTCTTTTGAGAAGTATGATGAAAATTATTTTGGCAAGTAACGTCATCAGATGCTGGAAAGGAATAGTGCGGGGCCACTTGGGACCGCATGGGACTATCTGGGGCTAGGTGAGACATGAGTGGGCGACGCAATGACCATTGGGAGCATGTGGCACTTGCGGTTTTGACACCAGGGAGTGTTATTATTATTTTTTTGAGAGCGTAGTGAGATCTGTTTTGACAGTTGGGACCATCTGATGCTAAAGGCGGTAGTGCTAGGTCACTTGGGACCACCTGGGATCAGTTGGGACCGACGTGGGACATGGTGGATTTTTTTTGGGACGAGTGTGGCCCTCCATCTTCACACTTGGGACTGCTGCGAGCGAGATTTGCGAGCCAAGAGTAAATGGGGACTAGAGATTGACCCAAGACTTAACTCGGGACGATGGTTTCTTCGACGACTCGTATATGTTACTTGGCTTTATTGAGTGAGTCACAGAGTGCTGGACACCACTTCACTCAAGGTCAGTCAGTTGATTGACTCATATTCTTTTTTACACATGTGTGAGCTCACACTTTGCTTGACCCTGTTTTGTTTTGAATGTTCAAAAGAAAAGGTTGAGTAAAACGTGTGTAATCATACATGTGAAAAGTAGGATCTGACGGACGTATGAGTTGCTGAATTTTCTGGACCTTTGGTTGTTTTTGTATGTGCAGGTAGGTAGAAGGATGCTTGTAAAAGAGAATGGTTAATACCTTATTGAGATGAGGAAAAAAAAATTATGTTTATACCGTTCATCTGCCGGCTTGGTAAAAGGACTTGTTATTCTGAAAAAAAATAATCCAGTGCGTGTCGTAAAACGAATTCGATTGAAATAAAGCAGATAAGGTCAAATGGACTTAGCCTTTTCCTAAAGATTACCCGTTTTATCCCGACTAACCTTATTTACATGTACCTGTTCAAATGATACTCATTTTTTATCTCCTCTGTCTTCTTTTGGTCCAAGTTACCTTGTGTTATTGGATAAATCTAATGATGATTTTAATTATTTCGATTATCATTTCAGATGGGATATACATTCCTATCGACTAACAACAGAAAAATTATTGCCTTTTTTTTTTTTTTTTTGATCGTGGGGCCTCACTCCCGAACAACCGTTTAAAAACTGTTTTTCAACTGTTTATCTTGGCACATGCACCATGCTCAACAGGAAGTGAAGGAAACTAACGTGCCTGACTTATGTAGTCCACATGAAGTGACAAGATAAACAGTTGAACTTTGTGTCGGTAAACTGTTGAGAATCTGTTTATATTCTGTTGAACTACGTTTAGAAGGTTGAACTATGTGTTGGTAAACTGTTTATCAACAGTTGAACACAGGACTTTATGTTGGATATCATGTTCGAATCGTGATGGCAATGTGATGGTGGTGTGATGAATCGTGTTGAAAATGTGATGGTGTTATGTTTGGAATTATGGTGCTCGCCTGTCGGAGACCTGTCTATTCATATTCATGCATGCATGTGTCCCATTGGAGCAGAGGGAAGCATTCCGGTCGATAAATTCCGTGACTCACTCATGGTCAGATATACATAATGTTCGTTGGGGATCGGGAATGAGACTGCTTGTTTGAGGAGGGAATTATTATTTTTATAAGTGAGCGCACACCTTTATTGGTAACCCTTAATACAGACTTCGATTGGAGTAAGAGAGAGAGAGGTAAAACAGGGTGACTCCATTCCAGACAACAAAGAAAATATGAACACGCACACCACCCAAGCTTGTGACTCCTCCCCCCCCCCCCCCTCACGCACACACAGACACACACAAAATAAGGGTACATTGACGCTCTCATACACATTGTTGAAGTGGACATCATGTATGCATGCTAGCTGTGACCATTACAATAAGTGAGGATGAAGGGTTATGCCGAAACGTTAACTATCTCAGGAACACGAACAAGCAATTACTTCTATGTCCACGAATAATAATTGATGTCAAAATAATCAATCAATAGAGTGTCTTTGCTTCTCATTTTTTTTTTTTTTCTCTCTCTCTCTCTCTCTCTCTCTCTCTCTCTACCCACGTTCTCTCTCTCTCTCTCTCCCTCCCTTCAATTACCCCTCTCTCTCTCTCTCTCTTCACCCACACTTGTGACGATGAGGTTGGGAAGTGAGAGCCATATACGAAGACGTTGTAGGCGTATTCTGGCGCAAGTGGCACCCACTTCCCAACCTCATCGTCATGCGGGGTTCCTTGTGTGTTTGTTGTTCATATTGCATTGCATCTCTCTCTCTCTCTCTCTCTCTCTCTCTCTCTCTCTCTCTCTCTCTTTCTCTCTCTCTCTCTCTCTCTCTTTCTCTCTCTCTCATTGTTACAGTTGTGACGATGAGGTTGGGAAGTGAGAGCCATATACGAAGACGTTAGCTATCTCAGAAACACGAACAGACAATTATTTCTATGTCCATGAATAATAATTGATGTCGAAATCATCCATAAATAGAGTGTCTTTATCTCTCATTTCATCTCTCTCTCTCTCTCTCTCTCTCTCTCTCTCTCTCTCTCTCTCTCTCCCTCTCTCCCTCTCTCTCTCTCTCTCTACCCACGTTCTCTCTCTCTACCCACGTTCTCTCTTTCGCTTTACCCACGTTCTCTCTCTCTATCTCTCATTCTACCCACGTTCTCTCTCTCTCTCGTCCTCCCTTCAATTACCCCCCTCTCTCTCTCTCTCTCTCTCTCTCTCTCTCTCTCTCTCTCTCTCTCTCTCTCTCTCTCTCTCTCTCTCTCCAGATAAGTGAGTCTCGCTCAAGTCCCTTGCCATTTTTTTCCGGTGGAGCACAGAGGATGATGGGTTATGCTGAAACATTCGGCGCCCTCAGGAACACGAACAAACAATTACTTCTATGTCCACGAGTAATAATTGACGTCAAAATCATCCATAAATAGTGTCCACTTCCTCTCATTTCATCTCTCTCTCTCTCTCTCTCTCTCT
>BFEA01000125.1:1713058-1727554 GCA_003427395.1 Chara braunii
GGTACCGTCCTCCACACGTGCTCATTAGTCACCGGTAAGTGCACCCGTCAAACGACAAAAATCTACATAGTCCTAGTTTAATCAAAAATTAAAAACTTGGCCGGCGCCCACGCCGTCTCCTCAATCATCAAAGATAGAAAGAAATCACGTGCGCCTTAAGCCTACGCGCCCACACACTCTTTACCCTAGTCAACCATTCAATCAATGTAAACGGCAGACACTGCCGCAACTCGCTCGGTGTGTTGAAATCTTAAACTATACTTATTTTTCTGTCATCTGCAAAAAAACAGGGCGGATACCCTTGTAAGGGTATTCGCAATTCCAGCATAAGTGACACCTAGTTTCCGACCTTTCAAAAATGTGAGGGGTTTAATGTGTGTATTGTTCTTATTGCATTGCATTTACCTGCCTTTTTCTGAGTTAGTCACGATGTGGTTAGGATGCGAGGGCCATGTATTAAAACGTTGTTGTCGTATTTCAGCGTAAGTGACGAGTTCCCAACCGTGTTAAAGTGTGGGGTTCCTTGTGTGCGTGTTTTTCATATAGCACTTCAAAAACCTGCCATCTCTCTCTCTCTCTCTCTCTCTCTATCTATCTATCTATCTATCTATCTATCTATCTATCTATCTATCTATCTATCTATCTATCTATCTATCTATCTATCTATCCCTCTCTCTCTCTCTGTTATTGTTGTTACCGTATCACATAACTTACACTTGTGACGATCTGGTTGGGAACTGGGAGCCATATATGAAGACGATGTAGCCGTATTCTGGTGTAAGTGGCACCCACTTCCCAACCGTGTTGAAATGTGGGGTTCTTTGTTTGTTTGCTGTTCATATTGCATTGCAATTCTTTGTTTTTTTTTTTTTTTTTTTTTCTCTCTCTCTCTCTCTCTCTCTCTCTCTCTCTCTCTCTCTCTCTCTCTCTTTGTTATTGTTGTTACCGTATCATATAACGTACACTTGTGACGATCTGGTTCGGAAGTGGGAGCCATATACGAAGATGTTGTTGCCGAATTCCAGCATAAGTGTCACGACATTTCAAAAATGTGGGGGGGTTAATGTGTGTATTGTTTGTATTGCATTGCATTTACCTGCCTTTCTCTGAGTTTGTCCCGATGTGGTTAGGATGTGGGGGCCGTGTATTAAGACGTTGTTGTCGTATTCCAGCATAACTGATGGCGAGTTCCCAACCATGTTGAAGTGTGGAGTTCCTTGTGTGTGTTTTTCATGTACTACTGCAAAAACCTGCGACCTCTCCTCTCTCTCGCTCTCTCTCACAAAAAAAAATTAGTGTGACATTATATATTTTCATCTTATCGATGGAAGTAGCAGGAAAAAAGAGGTTACTTTCATCAATAAGATGAGTAAGATCGGAATGAATCTTTCGCCAGAATATGAAAATACGCACTGCTTTCCAGCCATGCGCACAAATAGATAGACAGAGGATAGTTCCATATATGGCATGAACAAAATCGGAATGAATCTTCCGATATACTATGAAAATATTCAAGCACTGCATATTTCATTGGAGGTTGGACTACACCTTTGTTTCACCGTGACTCTTCCGAAGGCGGCGTCATACGTCACTTTGCATCACCATACACTTGATCATGTATGACTCGGAGTCAAGTTGTTGGCCTTGGTGTCACAGGTGCATTTTTGGCGTACGGCGTGATTTTTTATGCAAATACATTCATCCATATTTTGAGAAATAGTGGGGGGAAAAAAAAAAAAGTCTAGAAAATAATTAAAAAAAAAGTTTACAAGGTGGTTACAATACCTAGCATGAGATGCACAAACAACCTGAGGTAGCAATCTCAGAGCGCAACCACATAACTTACACTTGTGACGATTTGGTTGGGAAGTGGGAGTCATATACGGATACGTTTTAACCGTATTCTGGCGTAAGTGGCACCCACTTCTCAACCGTGTTGTKTTTTTCCATTCCTCACTGATGCTACCGGCTGACTCCTGGCTGGTATCGCCCACCTGCTGTAGCAGGTATCGCACCTGCTGGTGGGTGCAGCTCCTGCATGTTCCCTCGCTGGAGGCTTGAGCACGTATGTGGCTGCTACGGGGTTCCCCGTAATACTATAATGAAAAAAAAAAAGCCTGAAGTGGGAGGAAAAAAAAAGGCGGGGTGGGGGGTAGAACACCACAAAAACACGCAATTTTACAGGACCGGGCCGCAGTGCACGACCGCCACACACACACGCAGGCCTGTCTCTTATACACATCTAGATGTGTATAAGAGACAGCCTATCATGTACTGAAATGTGGGTCAAGAACCATATTGGATACGTGTTGGTTCATGTTGGAGGCCTGTACGAAACCATGTTGGAGTTGTTGAGAAAAAGTTTGAGACTTGTTGGAAACCATGTCAGATTCGTTGGGAATAAATTGATAATGTTGATGAGTAGTTGAAGACAACAGAAAACCAAGTTTCAATTGTTGGTCACACCCCTTCTGGCGTGAATAAGTTAGACATCAAAAAGAAATTTTGTTGAATTTCGGCGATAATTTTTCTGTTGAAGTACGGTTCCTTTTGGTATAACTATGTGTGATTGTTATAACTTTCTTTTGACTAGTGTTTAGAGGGACAGTGAGGTTTCACGCTTGATTGAGACGATCCTTGTCAATCGGCGTACACTTTATACTTAGTAGATCAGCACCCTAAGGAACGGACGACGTCCGGGTTCAATATGCATTTTAATCGCGCGTACCTATACTACAGTGAGTGAGCAAACGCTTTCGGCTGACCTACCTCTGCAATTGCATTTAAAAACTTTTGCACATGGGTCACCATTTAAAAACGTTTGCACATGGGTAGGGATACGCCCTTAAGGGTGGTGACAACCCGTTAGGGAAAGCAAGTTGTGCCCTGCGGGAACCTATCCTGTCGTAGGACATCACAAGATGTACAGCTAGCGGACCCGGCTAGAGCGGCGAAGAGACGACACGACCACGCCCGTCTCGGCGGTTTGTCGTGATGATTATGCGTTGTCCCTAAGTTGTCTCTTGTTTTGTTTTTTCTTTAACTCCTGCATGACATGGCCGGGAGGGCTCCTGTTTTTCGTAAGAAAATGAGAGAGTCGATACGCACGATAGGGTGACGCCGTTGTCGCGGATAACGACTACCTATTGTTGTCCCTGTTGGAACGACGCTCGGTTATTTTAATGATTTATTTTGATTCTTAGCTTCCAACAAAAATAGGCATGATCGATATTTGATAGACCTGATGAGTCATTTCGGCTTTTTACCTTTATGCCTTATCGCTTGCAGATTAATCTTCTCATAGCGAGATGACGGAAGGTAACATGCTGAATAACGATCTTTGAGACAAGATGGCGAAGTTGATTGAAACGTTCGGAGAGAAGATCGAAAGAGCAGCTACTGCTCCGAAGATCGATGTTCCGATTTTTTATGAAGATAATATCCTGAAATTTCTTTTAACATTTAAACAATTAGTTGCCGCTCATAACTAGAGTAAGTAGACAATGTTGAAAAGGGTGATGTCACAGACACATATAGAATTGAGAAATGATGTAGCAAAGTTGGTTTCTGAAGCGAAAAGTTGGAAGAATTTCGAGCGATTAACGATTGTTAAGTTTTCTGAGTCACTTAAAGATGGAGATAAAAAAGGGAAGAGAAAGCAAGGAGATTTCATTAGTGATGAAGGCAATGAGGGCAAACAATTCAAACATTATCACAAACTCAGTAAGGTTGAAAGAGTTGCATGTAACTTGGTTGAAGGGGGTCAAGGAACTAGTCGTCGGGACAGGGGAGTTGGAAGCGTCAGATCGTGTGAATCTTTGGAAGGTATTCCAACTACCTCGAATGTCAAGTCGCCAACTCATATGCATGGTGAACGACTAAGTAAGAAGGAAAGGAGGAGACAAACTTTAACCTCCTATAAGTCTTTGAAATGTATTTATTGTGCTCTAAGTGGTCATAGTATAAAATTTTGCAGACGTTTCAAATTGGATGTGGAAAAACGTATTATAGAAACGAGGAGGAAATCTGGCTTGAATGGACGGACTCTCTAATCATCCTGGTTAAAGGGGATAAGAGAAGTATTAGAGATGTGATAGTTGAACGAATGTGAAGTAAGATTAAAAAATTGAATCAAACTGTTTAAAATTAGACTGATGTTCCACCTGTTTTTTTGTTATGGCCAGAAAAATGAACGCAATGAGTGGAAGCGAAGGTGGGCATGAAGACAAGGATATATCGAATGTTCAAAGAATAGTTCATCTCCTAGAACAGAGGGATACAGAGAGGAAAATCTGCCAAAAGTAAAAATCTCTTTTTTCAATGGTAACTTTGTTTCCACTATTCTGGATAAATTTGAGCAACTTGCATGATAAAAAAATATTGCGACTGATTATGAGATATGTTGAAAAAAATTTTGTGGATGTTGTTCACAAAATAGCCGAAGCATCAATATGGTCGTATTTTCGAAATGTCATGTTAGATAAGTTTTGGCTAGGGGATAAATTGGTAACATTAGAGGATTTGAGGAATATCAAATGGGATGCGTACGTTGTAGAACATAATTTTTTTCTCGACTATGAAAGGACCGCTCGGCGGATACCAGGTTTAACGGATAAACAAAAATGTATTGTTTTTCTCGCCAATTTATCTGAGGCAGAGCAACAGGAGCTTATCCGTGGGATAACCGACAACTCAGATTGGGCAAAGATCCGGTCAAATTTCAACGAAAGGAATTTCAAT
Organism: Chara braunii; assembly: GCA_003427395.1. NCBI lineage: Eukaryota > Viridiplantae > Streptophyta > Charophyceae > Charales > Characeae > Chara > Chara braunii. The sequence goes on from BFEA01000125.1 coordinate 1,717,799, forward strand.
CCGACACTTCGTCTGCAACTCCGCCTGATGAAGTTTGAGAGGCAATGTCAAACTGGTAAAAGAAAAAAGGATTCAACTCTCAGTTCAATGCTATCAGAAGTAAGAGGAATGATGAGTGAGATAAAAAAGGATTTAGGGAAATAGTCAATAATTGATCCGCTTCCCATAAAGAGTAAGAAAAATTGTATGAATAACCTCTCTACGTGAGTCGCTCAGAAGGAGGTGTCCTTGTAGTTACTATCTCGAGAACAAGAAAAACGACGAAAGGAGAGAGAGAGAAAATATTGAAAGAACATTGTGTGTAAAAATTGTGGTAGAGTTGGATATACTCCGAATAATTATAAGGGGTCCAAAGTTGACGACAAATAAGTCGTTTAATTTCTGTGTGATTTTTTTTTTTTTTTTTTTTTTTTATCAAATTTTGTAATTCTCTGTTCGGTCATGATTTTTTCAACCTCTCATAAATTGATTTTGGGTGAGATCATGTTATAAATATCTTGATCTAAGTTATTAAAGTTTATCGTATGCAATTTTATTTTTGTAAACACTATTTGAGACGTCTACAGAAGCATATTCGAAAAGACCCTTTGATTAACGTTCTGATTCATGATTCAAATTGTTACATTTTGTTGTTGTATTTGTCATCATGAATAAGTGAATAAATATATGATCTCTCCTTTAGATCAACCTGACTCTTGACCGGCATGGTGACGTGTTTGCCTTATGAATGTGATTCTGGATGTATATTCTTTATCCATAAGAAATGTATTTGTGTTATATATTTAACATTATAGTTTTGAGATCTTGTTTGTTATCATGTCATGGTGTTTTTGTGATAAAACTGTGAGCTATGTAGGTGATAGTGAGATCTGTGTCGAAGTTATACTCCTGGTCCATAGTGAGATATTGTCATTTGTATCCTATGTGGTTTAAGGAAGGAAAACTACACTATCACTAAAAGGGATGAAGGTGTGAAAAATGCTCATCAATTTTGATGGTGGTCGCGGTAGTTACTCTTAAGAACGTTGGGTTTGGACTTACCAATCAAGCTTGATTGTATTTACCAGGTTCGGCTTGCTTGGAAAGAACATGAGTTGGTAACTCACATCGATCTTAGTGAGGGTTGGGCTACCGCGTTCATACTGATAAATTATTAAGTATTTAAACCACTGAAATTGGAGGGAATGTGGTGAGGCTCGAATCTAAAGCGGGGCTTGATGTCGAGATGTTATTCTTTAAAAAAAATTACACCACTGCTCGACGCATATCACAAAAAAAATCGATAACATTTGACATGGTATAAAGTATAATAAATTTTATTGTAATAATTTAATGTCGCAACTTAAATCAACAAAGGAGTTCGTCAATGGCAGGGCAATCTGTCTTAATTGACATTCTTCTTCATTTTGGTCATTAGATGAAATTTGAGGAGTAGGTTTGCGACGGGGCAACCCGTTTTGATCAACCTTCTCTTCAAGATGGAATGGAGAGGAGTCCGTCTGCGGCAGGGAATCCTGTCTTGATCAGAGTTCTCCTCTGATCTTTGAAGGGCATATCTGCAGCAGACCAATTTCTCTTGATCAATTTTTTTTCAAAGACTAAGAGAGAGAAGAGCCCGTCTGCGGCAGAGAAACCTGTTTTGATCAACTTTTTGTTCTCAACTTGAGGTAGAGAAAAACTTGTCTGCGGCAGGGAAACCTGTCTTGATCAACAATTTCTTCTAATGGAGAGAAAAGTTCGTCTGCGACAGAGAAACCTATCTTGATTAGCATTTTGTTTTCAACTTGAGGTAGAGAAGAACCTGTCTGCAGCAGGAAAAAACTGTCTTGATCGACATTTTTTTTCTGAGAGAGAGAAAAGTTCATCTGTGGCGGTGTAACCGTCTTGATCAATGTTCTCTTCTAAAATAAGGAGTTCGTCTGCGGAAAAAAAAATTGTCTTGATTGATGTTCTCCTCTGTTCTTTGAATAATTTTGCTTGCGACAGAGAGACCTGTTTTGTTCAGTCCGCTCTTCTAGAGCGTATATGGATAAAAATGGTTATGACATGAGTTATTACTTAGTTAATATGTGATATTGAGTAAGAGATATATTTTTGGGGTCATTCAGATTTTGTCTGAGAAACTTCTAGGAGGTTGGTACGTCTAGAAAAACTTGTCAGGGGGTTAATCCTGACTTGAAAGACCCGCCAGAGGGTTAACCCTGACTCGAAAGACCCGTCAGTAGGATTAACCCTGACTCGAAAGACCCGTCAGGGGGTTAATCCTGACTCGAAAGACAAAATTTTCTTGAGTGGTGCCAGTAGGATGAAGGTTTCGGCTTAGTTCCGAGTGAATTGTGGAATTGTTGTGTATTGTATAAAGTTCATAAGACCCTGACTTCTATTTTGATGGTCAATGAAGTGGAAGTCATTCAATGGGGTCTGGGAATGCTGTCGGGGCAAATACCCTGACAAGGGTATTTGCCGGGGATTTTAAATGTCGGACGCTGTCCGACTCTTTCGTTGAATTGAAGGACTTGATGAGACCGACGTTGCTAAAAAATTATTCAGACTAAGCCTATGACCAAGAGAATGAAACTTTTATAAACTATAGTTCGAACGTTTGTGTCGTCCAAAGATAATGGCGGTAGTCGGCAGTGTTGTCCAGGCCGCAGAGACATACAAACATGAAAATGCTAGAATCAGACCTAGCCACGCGATTCAGAGCTTACATAGGCTAAAAAAGAGGGACGCGCCGGGTATAGGGTCGCGACGCAGGAAAAATAGGAAGTTTTCTTTATTTCCCGGACCCGCCAGGTTTGAATTCAAGCCGGGGGGTTGGCAGGCCGATGCCGAGACCTACTCGGTTGGGTGACCAATCACACCGTAGTCACACGGCCAACCGGCGAGGCAGGGCCAGTAGGCAGGGTCTGCAAGGCTATAAGGAGGAGGAAGGCCAGGGCCAAGTTCTTCTTATAGAACAGTTGTTCCTATCACTGTCGTGATAGGAGTTAGCCCAATAGGTTGGACATCTGACTGTTACCCTGTAGAGACCGGGATCGAGCCTCGAATGTGCCACTATTGGGTTAGCTCCTTTTGGAGCAGCCCCACCATCACGAGTTCGGGCGTGGCTGATTTCGACTGCACGATCGTCAAGATCATGCGGCAGAAATCCGCCACACCAAGATTAGCATGGCCCCTATGCAAGGATGACACACATAAATAAAAAAAAAGCCCAATTTTTTTTTTCCCCTTTAAAGAATCGAACTCAAGTCCACATATCGGAAGGAAGGGTGAAAAACGTCAATAAAGTGTAGGGTAAGAAACCGTGGTCATTGGCTTATGCCAACGGCTTCACTACTAAAAAAATAAAAAATAAAAAGGAGGGGGGGGAGAAAGAAAAAGAAAAGGCAACGAGGTAACTGCCTTGTGAGAGTGAAAGGTAAAAGAACAACTTTTTCAGGTTGTGTAGGAGCAAGCTCAACTCCCTACTTTGAGCAACCCGAATATTCGTAGCCACGAGATATGAAATCTCGTGACTGACAATGACGCGTGTGAAGGAGGGATTGAGGGAGTTGGGTGGAAGAAGTTATATATATATATATATATATATATATATATATATATATATATATATATATATATATATATATATATATATATATACGGTGAAACTCCGACGAAACAGTTTGTCACAACCCCTCGTTTGTTGTCCTCTTCTCTCTCTCTGCCTACGGTTTACCGCGCAGTTCTGTTTGTGACAATATATATATAGAGAGAGAGAAAAAAAAAAATAAAAAAATGAGAGGATGGGAGAGAGGAGGACCTACTCCTCCCTACCTACCAGTTGCCTCCCCATTGTCGGAGGGGAAAGAAAAAAAAAAAAAAAAAAAAAAAAAGTCAAAACGGGATCAAATTTGATGAAAATTTGTATTTTGTGCTTTCCGGTAATATTTTTTTGGTGGCGTAAAACAATTTTTTCGGCCTTGAAAGTTTTTCTGTAGGTAGCCAGACACCTACGCGATGCGCGTGAATTTTTTCAGATTTTTGTATTTAGCGAATGTATTTTTAAAAATTATTAAAGTCGGGGTACTTTTTGCATCCTGCTCTTAGCCTTTCGGGATTAGAACTCGTGAATTTTCACGAGTTGTTTCTCTACTTCTCCCAACCTGCAACTGCCCTTCCCATTTTCAGGGGAGGGCAGAGGAAAAAGAGGAGTGTTGTTGGTTTCAACAACATGCACCTGGCTGAAGTAAGGGCCAGCCAGGTGCATTGTAGTTATAGTTAGATTTATTTTCGTTTTTATCTTGTTTTTTTTTTTTTTTTTTGTGCTTTCTCGTGAGGACACTTGTCCTCACGAGGTGTTACCTCTGGTGGAAGCTGCCAGAGGTAACTGTCATACTCCCATTTTTAGAGGGAGCCTGAAAATTGAGGGGTCATAAAGGAAAAGGCTAAGTACAACCTCTTCCCCGATGTATCTGCTTTGAAAAAATGATCCAGGTACATCAAACTGAAAGGGGTTGTATCTTTCTAACCTCGTATCAGAAAAATAAAAGAAAAGCAAATTTGAAAATGACAAAAGCTCAGCTATCTCGTGAAATTTCGAGATAGCTGTGATAAAGAAAAGAAAATTAAAAATGAGGCGGTGTAGGGAACTGCCTCCACTAAACTGTGGCTGTGGTGCGTCCATAGTTAGCCTTGGATCTTGGTCAGATCAAGGGCTCACTGTGAGCCCGCAATTTTTCCTGGGGGCTGGAGTGACGACCAACACTCCTCAGCCACTATAAAAAAGGTAGTTGTTCCCAACTGCCACACAGAAGCACTCGTGCTGCAAGTATACGACAACACACTTGAGTGTCGCGGGAATGCTGAAGGAGTTGCCGGAGATAACGCTGGAGGAAGTTGGAGGACTGCAAAAGAGCGCCGGACGAGGAGGAGGATAACCGTAGCCGAGGCAGGGAGCACTCTGCTCCATCCTCACGCTGGTGCTAGGCCTTTGGGACAATTTTTGGGAGCGCGCTGCTGGACCGGGACAGTGTGGCAGGAGTTGTACTTTGGACCTTAATTTTATTCGGGTTCTAAGCTTTATTAATTTGACGGTGAGACTTCCTCTGCAGTGGCATACTTCAAGGTGGCACAGGTGGAGGTACCGATAAAACTGGACCACGGCAGACTGCTTCCCCACTTTTATAGAGATATGCTGTCAATGTTTTCTACATCGACGGTGGTTAATTTTGCAGTGTTATGCTGCAGAATTTGCAACACGTCCAGTGACATTGAACTGAGGGGAGGTGCTGCCATTTTGCGGCACGACCAGTTGCTCTCCGTTTTGCAGCAGGACAAGGTGCTGTCTATTTTGCGACATGGCGGAATTGACGTTCCGGTGAGAATATGCTGCCGATTTTTCCCGACATTAACGACAATAATTTTTTTGGCATCAATCTACCGAAAATTGGGGTTCGACAGGTGACACTAAGAGAAGAGAAGGTGCTGGTTTTCTTTTGGTGCGTTGATTTGGTGCGTCGAAGGACACTCCGTTGTCGAGCGCATCGGTCCAGCACTGCACAAAACGGGGCGGGAGCCTCCCGGCCGCGTCATGCAGGAGTCGGTCTGATCCTCGTCGCAAATGCATATGGAGTTTCCACAAGCCGCTCCGGCCGAGTGTGCCATCCATACCTCTCGCGAACCCCTACGACAGGATAGGGCCTATGTGAGGCACGACTTACCCCCACCTTGCGGGAGCTGTCACCTCCCTTCGGTGGGCGTATCCCTGCTGAGCTACCAGTCCACAATACGAAAGCTAATCAGCTATAATCGTAGAGGTGGACCAGCCGAGGGCGTTTCTCGTACGCTGTAGCATAGGGGGTACGCCCAGTATTACTCCTCTATCGAACCCGCACGAAAACCGACATTTTGGGGGAGTTGAGGTCCCAAGCGTGACTCGTCGTCGATCGACTAGGACGCATCCCACACACACCATGCGTATACCACTCTAAAGAACATAAAAATAAAAATACACATACATATACATATACAAAACGACATATAACAAACAACGCGACAACACTCCTAGTCCCTTAGTAGCTATTCCATAGCTCTCCGACACGGAAATCAGACAGGCAACCCGTACGAGACTTAGTATAAAACCGCGCGGATGCAGGGCTAACTCATATCGACTCGCAATGCAAGCATACACAAGCAGTCGCAATGATGGCGTACTATGTAGTACCCATACTCATGCGGTTCCCGTTAATCCCGAGGGACGCATTCGATACTCAAGTGTCGGCTGACACGCGCCTTGAAGGATCGATCTCTTGATGTTGAACAACGGCCAAGTGCGGTTGAGAACCACACCCTCCTCTGCACCAATGGAAGAGTGGGTGGTACACAGGTTCATACCTGTGCTGATAATCGTCTCTTATGGCCCCGGAGACCAGCTCCATCATCCAGGGTCTGGAGAGAAAATCAAGGGGTTTGACTTTGACGGTTGTCACGGACTACAACGAGAGATGGTTAACTGCCCTCTTAATATTCACTGATTCTATACTGAACATTTCGTTGTGTAGGTATAAGAAAAAACTGTGTTTTCCTCTTTCCCACTATTCGGCGAAGATTACACTTATTTTTTTCGTTTTCTTTTTTGTCTACTTGGTCTACTTTCCACCCGCTTTCTCCTTTCCCCTTCCCCACTATTTGGCGAAGATTACACTTATTTTTTTTCGTTTTCTTCTTTGTCTACTTGGTCTACTTTCCACCCGCTTTCTCCTTTCCCCTTCCCTACTGTTCGGCGAAGATTACAATTATTTTTTTTCGTTTTCTTCTTTGTCTACTTGGTCTACTTTCCACCCGCTTTCTCCTTTCCCCTTCCCCATTGTTCGACGAAGATTACACTTATTTTTTTTCGTTTTCTTCTTTGTCTACTTTCTACCCGTTTTCTTTTTTCCCCTTCCCCACTGTTCGACGAAGATTACACTTATTGTTTTTTGTTTTCTTCTTTGTCTACTTGGTCTACTTTCCACCCGTTTTCTCCTTTCCCCTTCCCCACTGTCCGACGAAGATTACACTTTTTTTTTTTTCGTTTTCTTCTTAGTCTACTTGATCTACTTTCCACCCGCTTTCTCTTTTTCCCTTCCCCACTGTTCGGCGAAGATTACACTTATGTTTTTTCGTTTTCTTCTTTGTCTACTTTCCACCCGTTTTCTCTTTTCCCCTTCCCCAATGTTCGTCGAAGATTACACTGATTTTTTTTTGTTTTCTTCTTTGTCTACCTGGTCTACTTTCCACCCGTTTTCTCCCTTCCCCTTCCCCACTGTTCGGCGAAGATTACACTTATTTTTTTTTCGTTTTCTTCTTTGTCTACTTGGTCTAGTTTCCACCCGCTTTCTCCTTTCCCCTTCCCCACTGTTCGGCGAAGATTACACTTACTTTTTTTCGTTTTCTTCTTTGTCTACTTGGTTTAGTGTACACCCGCTTTCTTCTCTCTTCTTCACTACTATTCTGCGAAGATTACACTTATTTTTTTTTGTTTTCTTCTTTGTCTACTTGGTCTACTTTCCACCCGCTTTTTCCTTTCCCCTTCGCCACTGTTCGGCGAAGATTACACTTATTTTTTTTTCGTTTTCTTCTTTGTCTACTTTCCATTCGTTTTCTATTTTCCCCTTCCCCACTGTTCGACGAAGATTATACTTCTTTTTTCTCGTTTTCGTCTTTGTCTACTTGGTCTACTTTCCACCCGTTTTCTCTTTTCTCCTTCTCCACTGCCTGATGAAGATTACACTTATTTTTTTTCGTTTTCTTCTTAGTCTACTTGATCTACTTTCCACCCACTTTCTCCTTTTTCCTTCCCCACTGTTCGGCGAAGATTACACTTATGTTTTTTCGTTTTCTTCTTTGTCTACTTTCCATCCGTTTTCTCTTTTCCCCTTCCTAAATATTTGTCGAAGATTACAATTATTTTTGTTTGTTTTCTTCTTTGTCTACCTGGTCTACTTTCCACCCGTTTTCTCCCTTCCCCTTCCTCACTATTCGGCAAAGATTACACTTTTTTTTTTTTTCGTTTTTTTCTTTGTCTATTTGGTCTACTTTCCACCTGGTTTCTCATTTCCCCTTTCCCACTGTTCGACGAAGATTACAATTACTTTTTTTCATTTTCTTCTTTGTCTACTTGGTCTACTTTCCACCCGCTTTCTCCTTTCTTCTTCACCATTGTTCTGCGAAGATTACACTTTTTTTTTTTTCGTTTTCTTTTTTGTCTACTTGGTCAACTTTCCACCCGCTTTCTCCTTTTCCCTTCCCCACTGTTCGACGAAGATTACACTTTTTTTTTTTTTTTTTCTTTGTCTACTTTCCATTAGTTTTCTCTTTTCCCCTTCCCCACTGTTCGGCGAAGATTACACTTTTTTTTTTTCATTTTCTTCTTTGTCTACTTGGTCTACTTTTCACCCGTTTTCTCCATTCCCCTTCCTCACTGTTCGGCGAAGATTACACTTATTTTTTTTCGTTTTCTTCTTTGTCTACTTTCCACACGTTTTCTCCTTTCCCCTTCCCTAATGTTGGGCGAAGATTACACTTTTTTTTTTTTTTCGTTTTCTTTTTTGTTTACTTGGTCTACTTTCCACTGGTTTTCTCCTTTCCCCTTGCTCACTGTTCGGCGAAGATTACACTTATTTTCTTTCGTTTTCGTCTTTGTCTACATGGTCTACTTTCCATCCGCGTTCTCCTTTCCCCTTCCCCACTGTTCGGCGAAAATTACTCTTTTTTTTTTTCGTTTTCTTCTTTGTCTCCTTTCCACCCACTTTCTCCTTTCCACTTCCCCTCTGTTCGGCGAAAATTAAACTTATTTTTTTTCGTTTTCTTCTTTGTCTACTTTCCATCCGTTTTCTCTTTTTCCCTTCCCCACTGTTCGATGAAGATTACAATTATTTTTTTTCGTTTTCTTCTTTGTCTACTTGGTCTACTTTCCACCCGTTTTCTCCTTTCCCCTTCCTCACTTTTCGGCGAAGATTACACTTATTTTTTTTTGTTTTCTTCTTTGTATATTTTCCACCCGTTTTCTCCTTTCCCCTTCCCCAATGTTTGGCGAAGATAACACTTATTTTTTTTTCGGTTTCTTATTTGTTTACTTGGTCTACTTTCCACCCGTTTTCTCCTTTCCTTACTTTGCCCAAACATAATAATAATTAGAAACAGACTGGGGGAGGGGGGGGGGGGGGGGATGCTGGCCACCGCACGGTGCGCCGCACAATTTTGACTTCGTCTATTCATCACTTTTTTTCCCCTCACCCCTTCCCCAATTGTTCACATAAGATTGAAGCTGTTTTTTTTTTTTTTTTTTTTTTTTAACTTTGATTCCGGCGATTTATTTTTCTTTTGTTTTCATTAAGCAAACCAGTGGCACACATTTCACAAAAGATTCCTCTTTTTTTTCCCCCCAATTCACTCTTTGTTCATTCAGCTAGGGGTGGTGTGTGTATGTGTGTGTGTGTGTGTGTGTGTGTGAGAGAGAGAGAGAGAGAGAGAGAGAGAGAGAGAGAGAGAGAGAGAGATAGCACAGTTGACTCATTTATTCTCAAAATCGACGTTGATTGGCATCCTGGTACAAAGTAAATTGTCATGCATACATACGATAGAGGGTTTCCACCCCCACGCCTCTCTCTCTCTCTTTCTCTCTTTGTGTGCATTTGTATATGCATATATACATATATGCATATATATATATGTATGGGAATGAACCAGACTGAAATCGTCGCAGGGCTTTGTCCAGGTGATGCCACTAGA
>BFEA01000125.1:1736100-1752428 GCA_003427395.1 Chara braunii
GAGAGAGAGAGAGAGAGAGAGAAATAGAGAGTTTTCCATCGATAGGACAAGCAACGCACTGGCCAACAGGTAAGTCTCCAACCCTGCGGCTGACCTCACGCTACTTCCATCGATAGGATGAGCAAAATCGGATGAATCTACACGTAGAACATGAAAATATACACTGCCACACTTGTTTGTTTGGTTGCGCGCGTGTGTGTGTGTGTGTGTGTGTGTGTGTTTGTCGTCATTTCGTCTGTGTGTGTGTGTGTATGTGTGTGTGTGTGTGTGAGAGAGAGAGAGAGAGTTTTCCATCGATAGGATGAGCAACGCAGCGGCTAACAGGTAAGTCTCCAACCCCGCGGCTGGCCTCACGCATCTTCCATCGATAGGATGAGCAAAATCAGATGAATCTACGGCTGGAACATGAAAATATACACTGCTACACTTGTTTGTTTGGTTGCGCGAGTGCGCGCGTGTGTGTGTGTGTGTAGGAGAGAAAGAGAAAGACAGAGAGAGAGAGATAGGTGGTGGACGCCCACCTTCATGGCTGCCCGCTGCCATCTCCCGATGCCGTCTGCTGCTTCGAGCCGATGGTGCCATCCGCCGATGGTGTCCCGCATTAACATTAAAATGCCGACAGGGCGCGCGGCTCCGGAAACAGCCGTGCCCCCTAGGAAAGGTTAAAAACACCCCATAACAAATTCAATATCCTGCAACTTATCAGCGACTTAGGGACTAGACGGAAATGTCCGGTAGAAAAACAAACAAACAAACAAAGTATCCAAATAAAAAGACGAAAAAAAATAAATACAATCTTCAGCGAACCTTTTATGATGGTAAACCAAGTGTGAGCAAAAAAAAAAACTAAGTATCCAAAGAAAAAAACGAAAAAAAAAAGAGTGTAATCTTCGTCGAACCTTTCATGATGGTAAACCAAGTGTGAGCAAAAAAAAAACCTAAGAATCCAAATAAAAAAAGAAAAAAAATAAGTGCAATCTTCGCCGAAGCTTTGATAATGGTAAACCAAGTGTGAGCAAAAAAAAAAAACTAAGTATCTAAAAAAAAAAAAAAAAAAAAGTGCAATCTTCGTCGAACGTTTTATGATGGTAAACTAAGTGTGAGCAAAAAGAAAAACTAAGTACACAAAGAAAAGAAAATACAAAAAATAAGTGCAATTTTCGCCGAACCTTTTAAGGGGGTTAAGTAAGTGTGAGCAAAAAAAAAAAAAAAAACTAAGTATCCAAAAAAACGACGAAAAAAAATAAGTGCAATCTTCGCCGAACGCTTACCGAAACTTTAAGCGAAACTGCAACGAATCCGGCGAAACAAAAAAAGAAGAAAAATAAATTCAGAGATGCAACCATTACTGATAGATGACCACTAAAAGAAAACTTCGGCGAAACAACAATGACTTCAACTTTCGGCAAGGAAAAATGCTGCATTACAAATGAGTTACCTTCCAATTCGCCACAAATTCAGCAGCGAAGGGACACAACAAGAATAGGAGTGGTTATGGAACAACCAAACTTTTTTGACGAAACACAATCCAAAAAAAAACATCGCCAAAAGAAAAATCCAATTCTTTAACGAATTACTTAAAAATTTCGGTGCAAACTTTAGTGGAGCATTCGCCGAAGATTTTGGGGTCTGTTGATCACGAGTAAAACCAGCAAGCCAGTCAACAGGCTCTATTCAGAGTAAACCAGCGAGACAACCAACAGGCTCTATTCAGAGTAAACCAGCGAGTCAATCAGCGGCTCGATTAAGAGTAAACCAGCGAGCCAATCAACAGACTCTATTCAGAATAAAGCAGCGAGTCAATCAGCAGGCTTTATTCAGAGTAAACCAGCAACCAATCAGCGACTCAATTTAGAGTAAACCAGCGAGCAAATCAATAGGCTTTATTCAGAGTAAACCAGCAAGTCAATCAACAGGCTCTATTCAGAGTAAACCAGCGAGCCATTAGTGGCTCGATTTAGAGTACACGAGCGAGCCAATCAGCGGCTCGATTTAGAGTAAACCAGCGAGCCAATCAACAGGCTCTATTCAGAGTAAACCAACGAGCCAATCAACGGCTCGATTTAGAGTGAACCATCGAGCCAATCAACATTGCAAGAAAAATAAGCAACAGCGAGATGATAATCCGAGATCACACCATCACATTGCAAGCCAAGTAGTCACACCATGTCCAGATAGCAGCATTGCACCAATAATACACCAATGGAGTTTCATAGCACTGAAAACCAATGTCCGTGGAGCGCACACTCTCTCCTCTCAACAAAAGAGTTCAGTTCCCTTACACTCACACTTGGCGCTCAGTGCCCAACCTACTCCTACACAGCTACTACATTCTACAAAAAGACAATGCAACTGTTGACATCAACAGCAACCCGAAGTACTTGAAGATGCCGCCCATGCAGACCATCGCCAATACAAGGTACGTGCCCTCACATCATCATCATCATCATTATCATCTTTCACCTATCCCCTGACTTCACCCACACCTGTCCTCTTTGTCACCCGAAGACCACCCATGCGCTTCACTGTAGTCCAAACCCACCAGCTATGGCGTTGCCGTCAGCAGCGCCCTCCTCCTCTGCACGACCGCACGTGCTGCACCTCGCCTCCCAACGCTAGCAGCAGCCTACGAGCATAAGCTCCAGCAGCGCTGCCGCCTAGCATGCGAGTGCCTGAATGAGGCAGCCAGGGCCGGGGTCTTTCCTTTATGGAAAGAGTTGGCCTGCTCACGCAGCCTGGCTGCCTTGGCCTGGGCCCAGAAGCTTCCGGAAGGCCCCAGGAGGCTGCCTGGATGCAGCAGCTACTGGGTTGTTGGGCCTCGTTCGGTTGGGCGCCCAACTGTCTTTGTATGAGGCTTCAAATCACGGCCAGGGCCTGCAGTCTTTGGAAAGGCCCGGTAGGCCGTGGAAATGTCCTTGTTGCTCGGCCTGTGTTTCTTTCAACCAACTAGCCCGTCGCAACTGCCTGAACCCCAAATATGAAATTGACAGTTAAAGGCATTTTGCAAAAAGTCTGACCCGCCTTCACTTAGGGCGGGTAAGGCTGCAGACAGAGCCTCATAGGCCTACCGAGGACCCTGATCCTCGCATTCCCTCCTCCTCAACTTCGTGAGTCCCCTGAGAAGTCTTCTTATTGTGCAGGCATCTTCCCTTTCCTTTCTCTTTCATAGCCTGCAATCACTTGAGGTGCTGTTCTCATGAGTTCTTCTCGTGTAAACTAGCGATCTTCCTTAGAATCGAGGTGATGTCTAGAGCTCACCCGATACTGTATTCTTGATTTAGGAGGTCGCCCTCTGCCTGATGGTCGAGTAACAGGCATCATTCGATGCTCGACGATCTGGTTAATGTCTACTTCACCATCCATGGTTGGGGGCAGCATAGATCTCCGAGAGGGAAACAAATCTGTGGCAGCAAAAGGTGTCAGGTTGGAGGCATGAAAAACAGGATAAGTCCGTAGGTGTGCAGGGATGCGAATCACGTATGAAGACCCATCAGGTTGATCTCCTACAATATCTAAAATCTCCCAGGGCCCGGAGTACTGAGGCATCAACTTTCTTGAGCTCCCTATCTCTTGTCCCAGTTCAGATGATTTTACCCAGACTCTCTCACCTACCTGAAAGTTAGAAGATCGTCTATGTTTGTTCTCAAATGCTATCATAGCATCTTGAGACTTCTGAATGTGTTCTACGGCCTACTGCAACATCTGTTCATACTTGACAACAAACACTATGCTGCCAGGTGCTGCAGTGGGTTGTCTTTCTGGTAACAGAAAGTCAAGCGCAGATCTGGGCTTCCAACCAAGATGTAACTGGTTGGGAGTCCTACCGGTGGTGCTGTGCACAACATTGTTGTACAGGCTGGTGATGAGAGGTAACTTCTCATCCCAGTCATCCTGACTTGGCGTTATGTAATGCCTAAGCAGGTGCTGCACTACCCGGTTCATCTGTTCTGCCTGGCCATTTGACTCAGGGTGATTCCCTGACGTCATCTGGAGCTTTGTGCCCATTTGCTCAGCAGTTGACTGCCACAGTTCACTCGTGAACCTGACATCCTTATGACTAACGATAGTTGTAGGCAAACCGAAGTCGCGAACCCAACTTGTCACAAGAGTATCCATGAAGTCCATAGACACACTTTGACTAGGACCTTCAGGAATCGGCAAGGGCTTGATGAGCCTAAGCGAAGCCTGAGTCCTCGGTTTGTCCCTTTGGCAAACCTGGAAGGTTTCGACATATCGTTTTGCATCTTCCATCAAAGAGGGCCACCAGAATCTCTTAACTAAGTTTGCTGCTGTCTTTTTATAACCAAAATGACCAGTTGAATCATGACACTCTCCTAAAAATAAACTACGCAAAAACTTGCTATTAGCAACACATAGTCTTTTATTCCCTGCCTTATCAAGGAACAACAAACCGTCTACCATTGTAAATTCGTCCAAAGTTTTTTTATCCTTTGCCTTGAATCTACGAATGATCTCTGACATGACTGGGTCTCCCTGGTACGCTTCCACCAGCGATCGAGTAAGTTCGTCAGATATCCCAAACTCAGATACTAGCGCGCCCAGATAATCTGCCCTTCTCGATGGCGCATCAGCCACTTCGTTGTACGTACCCTCGATATGATAAAGTTGATAGTCATACATGTCTATCACTTGAATCCATCTCTTGAGTGCGTCCGACAAGACTGGCTGTGTCTTGATCCAGCGCAAAGTCTCATGGTCCGACCTCACATAGAAGAATTTCCCTAGGAGGTAGTGTCTCCAATGAACTAGCGTTTGGTACAGGGCATAGAGCTCTCTCTCATAAGTGGACTTAGCCAACTTCTAAGATGACATCTTCTTACTCATATACTCGATCGGTCTCAACTTGGGCCCTTCCTATTGCGCAAGGACCGCGCCTATGCCATATTGGCTGGCGTCTGTGGTCACAACAAACGGCTTGTCATGATCAGGAAGTTTGAGAACTTCATAGTGCGTCGGATTATACTTCAATTTCTTGAAGTTTGCCTCACACTCTTCAGTCCACTCCCAAGGGGTATCAAGTCGAGTTAGATCAGTTAATCGGGAAGCTATAGTACTATAGTTCTTCACAAACGGACGATAATAGTCCGTCATCCCCAAAAACGATCTGACCTCAGTAATAGTTTGAGGTCTGGGTCAGTCACGTATGCTGACCACCTTCACATCTTCCGGCCTCAATCCATCTGCTGAAATTTCATGACCCAGGTACAAGATTTTGGTGCGACCAAACTCGCATTTATCCAAGTTCACTTTGTACTGGTGCTGTCTAAGGAGACCTAGCACTGTTTTCAAGTGCTCAGCGTGCTCCTCTACAGTCCTGCTAAAGATGAGAATATCGTCGAGGTACACGACGATAAACTTGTCCAAGTAGTCATGAAAGATCCGATTCCTCGCGTGCTGGAACGTACCAGGTGCATTTCATAGGCCAAAGGCATCACCACAAACTCGTACAGACCATCCCTGGTCTGAAATGCGGTTTTGTGCTGGTCCTCAGGTCTAACGGCAATTTGATGGTATCCGGACTTCAAATCTATCTTTGTGAAGTACCGACATCCCTGCACTCTATCCAAGAGGTCGTCAATGCGGAGTAGGGGCTCCGCGTTCTTAACGGTGATGGCATTGAGGCCCCTATAATCAATGCACATCCTTAATGGACCTCCCTTCTTAGGAACAAATAAAACTGGCGTACCGTAAGGGTAGGTACTAGGCCGTATTCATCCCTTCTCTGTGAGCTCCTTGAGTTGGCGGCGAAGCTCATCCAACTCCGTAGGAGACATCCTATAGATTCGTCCTCTAGGCACCTTACTACCTGGGACAACCTCTATTGCATGGACAACCTCCCTTTCCACCACGCCTGTGGGCTTCTAAAAAAGGTCTGAATATTGAGCGACGACTTGTTCTATCTCCGGGGGTGATTTAACGACCTCCCCTTTCTCAGAGACAAACACTAGGTACATGCCCTCCTCGCCATTCTGCTTGTAGTAGTTATAGAAAGACGAAGCACACATGCAGCCGTAGTTCTCCACTAGACTGTTAACTTTGTACTTTTGCAGCCTAACGGTCCTACCATTTGGCAACTTGTGTATCAACACCTTTCTATCCCAATCAAACTGTGGTTGCGAGATTTCGAGGTAGTACATGCCCAGTAGCATGTCGAATGGCAGTTCGTCGCTAACCAGGAAGGAGATCTTGTGGATCACTTCCCCTCCTCCATAGGAGAAGGAACAGGCTACATCCTTGACATAGTCTTTTACTATCATTTGGTGTTTGTTGGCTAGTGTAGAAGCTACAGTTCTGCTAAGCCGCTGCACTTGGTCCCCTAAGCGCAGTCTATCCACACAAGCACGGTTGATGAAATTTCGTGTAGAGCCTATGTCTGTGAAGGCGCCAACTTTGCGGCCACCTACATCTACTTCTACCACGAAATGCTCACCTTTTGGACCTCTACTTATCATCACCCAAGAGTCCCTGGGGTCCTTCCCTGACCACTCAGTCTCTGACTCTTCTAGGGTCTCAGACACATCTCTCGAACAGAGCGTCGGTGGGTCTGAATGTGTCTGCGGGGCGATGTATGGGTCACTCGCTTTGGCCAACGCCTGAAGTGGGGAAGGCAACGTTACCACTTCAGTGCGAGTAAGAGCGGCTAACACTCCTACTGGCCCGAGGTGTTTCCATGTGAGCTGCTTGCAGAAGCACTCCCAGGGTTCGAAGATAAGCCCACCACCATTGGTGAGGCTACCTTCATGGTGATCTTCTTGTCGCGGCAAGTCCTGGACGTGTGGTCATAGTTGCCACAGTTCATGCATGTACCCTTGGCAACTCAATCACGCCACACCTCATACGCTAAACCAATCTTCACCCATGCGGGTGTTCCTTGGTCGCCCTGACCCGTGGACCGTCCTACCTTCTTCTTCCCGGTCCCCCTAGCCTTTTCCTTGATGGGTGCCACGACTCCACCATCTGAAGTCTCACCAACCCCATCGTGTTGTGTGAACTCCCCAAGATCTGAGTAGTCGTCCATCTCTGTCGTTTGACCATTGTGGTCGACAAACATTAACTGACCATTTTTCTTCCAATCTTGGGGCAGTCTCTTCCTACCATCGTTAGGTACCTTGTGCGCAGATCCCAACTTCGCTTTTATGTCCAGAGATTTCTTACTAAATGAAGCGAAGGCGTGCTGATCGACATAGGCCTCATCAACCAGCTTGGTCCTTACCTCTGTAGGTAGGCACCTTAGGTAATCCGTCAGGAGAACCTGCTAGTCAAAGCACACACCAGGTACCACGAGAAGGCGTTCCACGATGTCTGTAAGCTCTCTAACATCCTTGAACCTGCAGGAACAAAGGTTGTTGATCACATCGGTGGTCTTCTGAGCCCCTTGCGGGTCATGCCACCGGTTGTAGACTGCCCGAACGAACTGTTCCAATGTCTGAGTCTGAGCCCAGGCATCGAAATCCTGACCGTAGCCCTGTTGCTGCGCTAAGCCATTCAACCAGCGGGCTGCTTATCCCTCTAAAAAGGAGGCAGCCACTACAACTTGCTGCTCTGGCCTTGTGAGCTTGTGCCTCATATAAGTAGGCACAGTCCTCACCCAAGTGTCCAAGTCTTCCTCCTTCTTGTCTCCAGAGAAAGGCTTGGGACTCATAAGAGGTATCTTGGGCATCCATTGCATAGGCTGCATGGGCCCAGGTGCTTGCTGCGGCGGCTGCATAGCCACTGAAACCGGTTGTTGCATACTAACCTGAGCCTGGCTTGACAGTGGAACTGTAGTGACCACTGTCGTAGATGGTACGGCTGAGACCGAATGAACCGGACCACTAGTTGCTGCTAAACCACCCGGGGAGGGCATGCCAAACATGGGAGAGAAAGTTTGCCCTGTGCGTTGTGGCATCGATGATGGACCCGCCCCTGCAGGGGGAACTACAACAAATGTGGGGGCCTCACTATTGGGCAAGTGCCCCAGAGTTCAACCAAAATTTGTTTCTGGCCTGCTACCAAATCAGCCAACAATTCTTACTGAACGCTTTGCGTTTCCGCCACTGAAAGTAAAGCGTCTCGCAGCACACAAACAGCAGGGTCTAATGTTGACTCATCTAGTCTTTCCAGTCTGCCTAGCTCCTGTACTCTACTCTCTAGTCTTGCCTTTCTTTGCATAGCTTTCCTTCTCTTCTTTACCACATCGTTCATCTGGCGTTGTAACTCATCCTGAAGTTCTTCTGCCTGCCGGATTTCCAAGTCCTCCGGCGTGAGTGGAGACTGGCTGACTCGCACATGACCAATCTGACTAATGGGAACCTGAGAACCACCCTGACTGACGCCTGATGAAGAGGGCTGTGTAGAGGGTTGCGTCATAAATGAGGTAGCCATGGCTGCACTGATGCTAGTTGTAACTCTAGCCCTAGCACTGTCCTCAGCTGCCCTCGCTCTCCTTGCCGTTGTCCTCTCTCTAGCCTCTCTCCTCAATCTTCTCTCGTCTCCTGGATCTAACTCCAAGAATGTCAAGGGTCGACTGCGGGCAGTCCCGCGAGTAGTCCTACGGTCGTCCACTAGTAACTCCTCCTCACTTGTGCTTGCGTCACTCATGAGCTACAGTGTGTGTGATCTAAACTAGAATCCACACTGAATCCTACCTTAGCTTGACACACATCCGTATATGATACACAACTACTTACGGTCGGCTGGAACAGAAATGATTAGGTGATGTAGTTGCAACTAATGTCAGGTCCTACAGGATATACTATTTCTATTTTTTGAATTACCCTGGAACAGATTGCAATACAGCAAAGATCTAATCTATCTGTAGCTGTCTGTCAGTTGTTAGCAAGTCCGTAACAACTAGATAATCAAAACAAAAATAACATCTCCTGTTGGAGATGTACACTGGATGGCCGATAGTCTGTTGATTGCCACTGCGAACAGTTACCGGAATCCCCCCTCCCCCTGTATCCTTCTTGAGTAGTCACTTTGTGTCAACGTCCCTGAGCATCTGGTTGAGCAGCGTGTCTAAAGGTGTGCAATCCAGTCTCACCCCTGTGCCTCAAATCATCGTCAAGCAAGGCAGCCACAACACTCTTATTTATCCTCGTATGCCGACGAGCCTTACACCTAGTTGATCTGGCTGATCAGGAGGATTATTAAGAGCACCCCCATCTCTTCAGGAATTATTTAACGTCGCAGTGAGGACGACGATCACAACCAGATTCAGATCCAAGTCCCCAACCATAAATGTTTATAGACGGTCTGGTGAGCGTCTCATAGAGGCTGTCATGCCCGAGTTGACTCTTATTTGCACAAGCAGCAGATCCAAGGACTTGCGCCCAAACATGCGTGTACTAGTCCTAGCGGGTTGGCATGGTGACCGTGACCCGAGTGCTTCGTCCAGGGCCATTCAGAGGCTACGCCCGTCTCCCACCAGCTTGCTACCCAGGAAGAATGTCGACTCTCAAGGTTGAGCGCTCACGACACCTCACATCAAGAGGACTCTCAAGACAAAACTCACTTCCTCACGGTAAGAAGAGATGAAGAGGGTAGATAAGGAAGAGAGCAACGTACCTCATTAATGCTGCCCCCAACCATAGATTTCTCACCGGTAACCTGATGTGCAATTATGATGACCGGTCTTTGCTTCGGCACAACCAACAACAGAATGCGGTTCCACCTCAGCTTAATATGTCACATCAGCGAGTTCTCATCATCCAGCATGCATCCCGTATGTCACTACATAGCTCCCCGACGCGCCCACACAACCCTGGGCCGCCTAATGTTCAACGCCAATGCCGTATCACTGCCCCACACCTCATGCGAAACACCAATAGCTATTGCGAAGAACCAATGAAGCACAATATGAACCAGCTCCGATACCAAATTGCAAGGAAAATAAGCAGCAGCGAGATGACAATCCCAGATCACACCATCACATTGCAAGCCAAGTAGTCACGTCGTGTCCAGATAGTAGCACTGCACCAATAATACACCAATGGAGTTTCATAGCACTGAAAACCAATGTCTGTGGAGAGCACACTCTCTCCTCTCAACAAAAGAGTCCAGTTCCCTTACACTCACACTTGGCGCTCAGCGCCCAGCCTACTCCTACACAGCTACTACAGACTACAAAAAGACAATGCAACTGTTGACATCAGCAGCAGCCCGAAGTACTTGAAGATGCCGCCCATGCAGACCATCGCCAATACAAGGTACGTGCCCTCACATCGTCATCATCATCATCATCCTTCACCTATCCCCTGGCTTCACCCACACTTGTCCTCTCTGTCACTCGAAGACCACCCCTGCGCTTCACTGTAGTCCAAGCCCACCAGCTATGGTGGCTGGGCTATGGCGCTGCCCTCAGCAGCGCCCTCCTCCTCTGCACGACCGCACGTGCTGCACCTCGCCTCCCAGCGCTAGCAGCAGCCTACGAGCATAAGCTCCAGCAGCGCTGCCGCCTAGCATGCGAGTGCCTGAATGAGGCAGCCAGGGCCGGACTCTTTCCTTTATGGAAAGAGTTGGCCTGCTTACGCAGCCTAGCTGCCTTGGCTTGGGTCCAGAAGCTTCCGGAAGGACCCAGGAGGATGCCTGGATGCAGCAGCGACTGGGCTATTGGGCCTCGTTCGGTTGGGCGCCCAACTGTCTCTGTATAAGGCTGCGAATCACGGTCAGGGCCTGCATTCTTTGGAAAGCCTCGGTAGGCCGTGGAAATGTCCTTGTTGCTCGGCCTGTGTTTCTATCAACCAACTGGCGCGTTGCAACTGCCTGAACCCCAAATATGAAATTGACAGGGCCTTCACTTAGGGCGGGCACCTCCGCCTTCACTCAGGGCGGGTAAGGTTGCAGACAGGGCCCCATAGGCCTACCGAGGACCCTGATCCTCGCATCATGCTCTATTCAGAGTAAACCATCAAGCCAATCAACAAACTCTATTCAGAGTAAACCAACGAGCCAATTAGCGGCTCGATTTAAAGTAAACCAGCAAGCCAATCAACAGGCTCTATTCAGAGTAAACCAGCGAGCTAATCAGCGACTCGATTTAAATGTAAACCAGCGAGTCAATCAGCGGCTCGATTTAGAGTTAACTTGCGAGACAATCAACAGGCTCTATTCAGCAGAGTTCGCGAACAGGATTTTTAGGAATACCTGTAACTAAACTAACCACACACTTTTCGAAAACCAACCAACCATGACCAATGTATACCTGGCCTACCGCACCTTTACCTACCTCCAACTGATCAAAAAAAAAAAACCGGGTACCTTTACCCGCCCATACCTGAACCTCTGCAGACTGTAACTGCCCGTACCCGCCCTTGTTTTTTTTTTTTTTTTTAACCAACCATGGCTTTTTTAACCCAAACCGTGTCTTAACCACCCGTACCATACCCGACCAAAATTTTCCTTACCCGTGTTCAGCCGTACCCGTCCCCACCTACCCACAATTGTATGCACCTACACGTAACCGCCAGGACCTGTTACCCACCCTCCCCTAACTGACCCAAACTGCTCATAACTTTTCTAACCGCCCCTGAAAACCCCCAACCAACTCTAACTCCCCTCACAACCTTTGGGCTGTGGTCGACATCCGACAGTAATAGTTACTGTAGTTGTTGTCACAACTGCAGCGATAGTCAGATGTGGTGCATCTGCTGCTGCAGCAGATGCAACCCCTCCAGCAACTGAAGAAATGATGTCAATGGAACAACTACAGCAGATGTAGTGCATCTGCTGCAGATGTGGTGCATTTGTCGTACATCTACAGATGTGCTGCTGCAGATGTAGTGCATCTGCAGCCGCAGCAGCAAATGTAACCCCTGCAGCAACTGCAGAAATGATGTCAATGCAACTACTGCAGCAGCATATGCAACCCCTACAACAACTGCAAAAAATAAATAAAAGACGGGTTTACGACTTCAGATGGTGGGAAAGGGCGGGGGGGGAAGGGATAGGAGAGGGGCAGGTGGGAATACAAGGGGTAGTGAACCACGGTTACCCGAGTGGATCCCGTACCCGCCCGTAGCCGCCCCCCATTTTTTTTGTCTGCGCCTCGTACATATCCGTACCGGTTTTAGTTTTATGTTTGTCTGACCCTACCTACCCGTGATCTTCATAAATACTAACTGTGCCTACCCGTCATCTCCAGAAAAAACAAATTTGCCTGCCCATAACCAACCCCCCCTTCGGAAAGGGGCACCCAGACCTACCCATGACCTGGCGGTTACAGTTGGGTGCGGTCGGGTACGGGTAACGGTTACCCATTTGCGCTCTCTGCTATTCAGAGTAAACCAGAGAGCCAATCAGCAGCTCGATTTAAAGTAAATCAGCGAGCCAATCAACAGACTCTATTCAGAGTAAACTAGCAAGCCAATCAACAGACTCTATTCAGAGTCAACCAGCGAGTCAATCAGCGGCTCGATTTAGAGTAAACCCGCGAGCCAATCAACAAGCTCGATTCAGAGTAAACCAGCGAGCCAATCAGCGGCTCGATTTAGAGTAAACCAGCAAGCCAATCAATAGGCTCTATTCAGAGTAAACCAGCAAGCCAATTAACAGGCTCTATTCAGAATAAACCAGCGAGCCAATCAGCGGCTCGATTTAGAGTAAATAGCGAGTCAATCAGCGACTCAATTTAGAGTAAACCAGCGAGTCAACCAACAAGCTCTATTCAGAGTAAACCAGCGAGTCAAGCAGCGGCTCGATTTAGAGTAAACCAGCGAGCCAATCAGCGGCTCGATTTAGAGTAAACCAGCGAGTCAATCAACAGGCTCTATTCAGAGTAAGCCGGCGAGCCAATCAGCGGCTCGGTTTAGAGTAAACCAGCGAGTCAATCAACAGGCTTTATTCAGAGTAAACCAGCAAGCCAATCAACAAGCTATATTCAGAGTAAACCAGCGAGCCAATCAGCGGCTCGATTTAGAGTAAACCAGCGAGTCAATCAACAGGCTCTATTCAGAGTAAACCAACGAGCCTATCAGCGGCTCGATTTAGAGTAAACCAGCGAGCCAATCAGCGACTCAATTTAGAGTAAACCAGCGAGTCAATCAACAGTGTGGCATACTGCGCTTCTACACGGGCCTGCAGGGCCGTCCCGCGGCCTCAGCCTAAAAGCCTAGAATCAAGGGCTTGCAGGCCCCCGTGTCGTTTCAGCCTGAAAGCCTGAAAACGAGGGCCTGCATACCCTATTGTTTCGTTTGAGGCTAAAATAGGGTCTTTTCGACCCTTAGTCTTTTCAGCCTGAAACTAAGGGCCACTTTCGGGCCCTCATAAGATCGACCTGCCCCAACGCTCAGGCACCAAACCAGGGTTTTGGGGACATGCTATTTTTGACCTGTTTCCACGACAGCCTCTGCACGAGCTGCAGTGCAGACCCCGGTTCTTCCTGGTATTGCCAAGAGCAGCCTCCTGGACTGCCTTGCCCTGCAGCTGCAGGCAACTAGGAGGCAGGCCGAGTAGTACATAGGAAGTCCCATACACTTCATGGGTAGGTAGTCGACGAGCCAGGAGGTGGATTCGGGCAGCACTCTGGAGGAGCGCTGCAGGAACAGTTTAGCGGAGCAGTTGTCTTCAGCGCAGGGCGCTAGTAGCCATAGCAGTAGTTTTCAGCGCTGGCGCTAGTGGTCGCAGTAGTGGTAGTGTGGGAGAGGGATGACTGGAGGAGGCCAGTGATACTTACCTGTGGCGCCATCGCTCCAGCTCCAAGTTCGAGGTACCTGCATCAAGGCGCCATCTTTACAGGTTAGTACTGGAGAGAGAGAGAGAGAGAGAGAGAGAGAGAGAGAGAGAGAGAGAGAGAGAGAGAGAGAGAGAGAGAGAGAGTTCTCCTTCTTCCTTTTCTAAGTCCACCACCTCTTCCTTACCCTCTCGCTGCCTAACTTCTCGGTATCTATGGGCTGCGAGAGAGAGTTGTGACTTGAGACTCGACGACATTGGATTCAGACTCAACATTGGGATTTAGACATTCAATGAGGATTATTTGGGACTTGTATCGCAGACTTGTTGTTGACGACATCTCCCATCTTCTCCTCCCCACTCGTCTATTCCCTTCTTCTTCGTTTGTGGATGGTGGGGACCGGCGCATTCTTCATGTGTGAGCGCTATACCTCTTCACACCCTGATACGATGATGATGTATGTTGGGACTGCATTGCAATATTGATTGTTCGGATCATTGGTATCTAAGTCTTCCGCTACGCTATCTTATACTTTGTAAGAGAGGTCGGTTCTTGTTCTGTTTTGCGCCTTTACGGTATGCAACAACAGACTCTATTCAGAGTAAACCAGCGAGGCAATCATCGACTCGATTTAGAGTAAACCAGCGAGTCAATCAACAAGCTTTATTCAGAGTAAACCAGCAAGCCAATCAACAGGCTCTATTCAGAGTAAACCAGCAGGCCAATCAGCGGTTCAATTTAGAGTAAACCAGCGAGTCAATCAACAGGCTCTATTCAGAGTAAACCAGCGAGCCAATCAGTGGTTCGATTTAGAGTAAACTAGCGAGCCAATCAACATGCTCTCTTCAGAGTAAACTAGCAAGCCAATCAACAGACTCTATTCAGAGTAAACCAGCGAGCCAATCTGCGTCTCGATTTAGAGTAAACCAGCGAGTCAATCAACGGCTCGATTTAGAGTAAACCAGCGAGCCAATCAACGGGCTCTATTCAGAATAAACCAGCGAGCCAATCAACGGCTCGATTTAGAGTAAACCAGCGCGCCAATCAACAGGTTCTATTGAGAGTAAACCAACAAGCCAATCAACAGGCTCTATTCAGAGTAAACCAGCGAGCCAATCAACAGACTCTATTCAGAGTAAACCAGCGAGCCAATCAGTCGCTCGATTTAGAGTAAACCAGCGAGCCAATCAACAGGCTCTATTTAGAGTAAACCAGCAAGCCAATCATCGGCTCGATTTTTAGTAAACCAACACTCTTTCTTGCCCACAAGCACATTCACAGAGTCTCTTCCTCCCTCGACCTTGCGATCTAACGAGCGCCCGTAACTCTTCCCCACTCATGAACACTCACTCACACACGGGGTCATAGCCGCCATACTCGAGCTGCTCCTCTCACACCCTTACGCCCTCACTTTCTCCCTCTCACACGCAGCCTCTTTCCCGCTGTGCAGTGCCTCTCTCCCGCTGTGCAGACCTTTCTCTCTCACTCCCTCTCTCTCTCTCTCCCACACGCAGTCTCTCTCTCCTGCTGTGCAGCCCCTTTCTCCCTCACTCCCTCTCTCTCTCTCTCTCTTACACGCAGTCTCTCTCTCCCTTTCCTTTACTCCTTCGCTTACTTGGGCCAACTCGCTCTACTACCCCCGCCCGGTGAGCCAATTAGGAGACTAGACTTTAAACGTAATCAATCGAGCTTTCTAAATCAGAGGAAAAATTGATAAATAAATAAAATGGAAGAAAATAAAATCAGGAATTGGGGACGATATCAGTCTTTTCACTTATCTTGGCCTCCCACACGTGCGTTACCGTGCACTGATCCTCTTCTCTCACCCATTTTCTCGCAATCCCGTAGGCACTCTCTTGCACTGGCTTTGTTCTCGCTCCTGGTTGACCAGCCCGTCTCGGGGTTCAGTCCTTAACGTACTTCTTAGCTGCAAGATGCCATGGCGGCAGCCCGCTCTTGCAAACTGGCACGAACCAGCCCTGTCCATTCACTCTCCCCGTACCTCTGATAGTAGTGCCCGTTTGCTCTCTGCCACAAAGAGTCACGGATGAGAAACACTGCGCATCAGACCCTGGTCATCGTGGTCGCCTCAGTCCCAATTTCCCCTTGGACACCTCGCTCTTCTCTCTCTCCTCCATGCCCATGGACGTGCCAGCTGTTGACATCATCTTCCCACTGAGACACAGTCGCTGCGTCGGTGTCCTTCCCTGCTCGAGCGCTGTGTTCCCTATGGTCTCCCCTACTGCCGAATGTGTCCCCCTGTACTCCGCTGCTCCGCCCTATATCCCATGGTACTAGAGGCCGCCGGCCCCAGGCTCACAAGTCATCAATAACGGTGGTACCATTGCAGCCCAAGAATGCCCAGCGGTACCAGCAACAGGGCGAGCAGTTTCTGCGAAGCAGTTCCAGTACCGGAACTCATACCACAGGCCTTGAGGCCGTAACTATAATTCAGTGCCACTGGTTAAGTGTGGTACCATTTATGGTGACCGTATAGATGGTGTCGTGTATGTGGCCATACCAGCATTAACACTGAACTGCAGCAGCCTGTACCGTTCCCCCGAATACCGTGTGACACCGCAAATACCTGGCCCATCTGCCCCCCTGTTCTTCCCCCACCACACACGCTTCCCGACCCTGGCCCATCTTCCCCCCC
>BFEA01000125.1:1768923-1781090 GCA_003427395.1 Chara braunii
CTCTCTGTGTGCGTATGGGTCTATGTGTCTATTACTGTCTCTGCATCTATCCATTTTTTCATCTCGCTATCTATATGTCTATGGACTTGTTCAGTTACGTATTCTGTAACAACCAATATATTTGTATTTGCGTTTCTCCTTGCATCTGTGTACCGGACGATCTCTGTATCCATTTATATTCACTAATTTATTATCTATCTATACATGTTTGCCTATCTATCTATTCATCTACCTATCAATATGTTTTATGAATCAACAAATTATTCATCACTTGCGTTTTTTCCTTTGAGAAGATGAAGTGTGTTGAAAGTCTGTGGAGAGTTTCAAAGATTGTCTCAAATGTTCACTCTTTCTCGAAGGTGCCACATTCACACATTCCTCTGAAGCCAAAGAAGTTACAATTTTTTTTTGTTGTCCAACATCGTCCTCTTTCAAAAAAAAAAATTCCTTCTTGAAAGTTTCATAATGTGCAATATTTTTCTCCTTCTCAGTAACAAGATGGTCGGCAAGATTGACATCCACATGCACAGTGTTCCCCATCTGTTGCATTGGACTGTGACTA
The DNA here is from genome assembly GCA_003427395.1 of Chara braunii. Classification (NCBI taxonomy): domain Eukaryota; kingdom Viridiplantae; phylum Streptophyta; class Charophyceae; order Charales; family Characeae; genus Chara; species Chara braunii. Next base: position 1,769,486 of record BFEA01000125.1, read on the forward strand.
GTCTCAACAACTTATTGGTTTATTGTAGCAGTTATCAATTCTGATGACTTCCTTTTCTTCCTCTTACCACTTGTTCCTGAAGTTTTTGTGCGCACTGATTCAATGTTGCTCACACCTTCAGTTTGTTATGCTGGATTGTGATCAGTCCTAACAACTTGTGCGTCTTGCTTTCATAAGTTCATCTTTCAGCCAAAAGTTGGAGTTGTGAAGTCTGATGACCTCCCTCTCGTCCTTTTACTAGTTGTTGTCATTGTTTTGGCATGCCGAGATTGATTATCTGCAACGTGTGTTTCTTTTAGAAGTAGCACAAATAAAATTTTGTTATTGTTAAATCCTTCAACATCAAGAATATGTATTTGGTGCTTAGACCTCGTTGCAGACAACATGCGTTGACACGAGGATTCGACACATGCACCCTCTTCATTCTCTTTGCTGTTGTTTTTTCTTCACAGCAGAATCAATTGATAATAGTCATGCACATGTTCGATTCACTCTTTCTGTTTTTTCAGTTTTTGAATCGTGACAAACACTTTGAGTGAAATATTGTTCTTCAATGATATTTTTATCAGAAACCTTAAATCGTCTAATAGCAATGTGTAATTTTTTATTCCCCTCTTTTTGCTGAGGTGATTGACCCTTCTCCACAAAGTTGCGAGCTTCATTTGCCAAACAACCAAATTTGCAGTTTGTTCTCATATATCGATCTTGCGAGGCGTTCAAATCATTATATGGAAGATTAAGTGTTGTTGATGCTGCGGTACACCCGCAAAAATTGCAAAAAAGACATTATAATTTTAGTTATAAATATAAAGGTGTTTATGGTGCGATTCCTACGTTTACTCTTAACCTATGTTACAAACTGGGTCGTCTGGGTCACCTTGTTTTACCTACGTAGCCTAATATGGCAAAAAAAAAGAAAAAAAAAAAAATTGCAAGGAATATAAGAGAGAGCTATGGAAAAAAAATAAAATTACAATATCACGATGTAAACTAAATAGTCATATACCAACCAAAAAATACAATGCACTGAGATACCATCTAAATAAGAGCAATAGAATAAACTTAAACATGAATATCAACATAAAGATAAGGATTCATCGAAGGGTCAAGGTTATGAATCATCAGGAGAGAAGAACGGTTCATTGAAAGTACAGTCTTCGAAGAGAAGTTTTGACGACAGTGAGAGCAAGTCGAAGGGATACGCAACATGTGATGAATGTTGTGAAGAAGACAATAAAAATGTCTCTTGAAACGAAGAAGGTGAGTTACAATATTTTATAAAAAGAACTCATCGAAGTAGAACTATGTAATGTTTAGGTGTTTTCATCATAAAAAAATAAGGTATGTTATTTAAATAATTATTATTTTTTTGTATATTGTTTTAAATTTTATTAAAGTAGTAAATTAAAAATTTCATCTCATTGAGAATCAATGTTTAGTATAAATTATCGCAAAATGAATACACTTAAGTCAATGACGCACTTCGTTGTCCTATGTATAAAAAAATTAATTCACTGCTATTTGAATCTGTCAATTTTGTCAGATTACATTTAAAGCAATATATTTACTAAAGCGTGCAACAAAATATAAGGTATCGTAAGAACAATTAAGACAAAATAAGATCACATACTATATATTTGTAAGTTTCACTTTTACAGTCTATGCAACTTTTCAAATGCAAAATTTAACATTTATAAAAAATGTTGTTAAAAACGTAAACTGTGATAGAAATTTAATATTGATGGATAAAATTTTAAAATTTTGATATTTGTTTCGTGTCTCACAGTTGATGATGTAACAATATTGAAGTAACATAAAATACAATAAATACGACTTTGAATTTGTAATTTGACAACATGTTCTCTGCAATATATAATTTCACAACTCAACAAAATTTATAAAAACATGTGTATAAAACTATTGACATTGGAAGCGCTTTAATTTGCTAAAATTGTTTATCAACATCTTTATATCGCAAACTTTCATAACTTACATATAACTATATATTTTTGTTTTCATTACGATTGTGTTCATGATTGTACACAGGTTGCGAGGAAGTGGGGAAAAAAAAACTTTTACATTGCGAAGAAACGAAAGAGAAGAGTGAAACAACGCATGTCCCGTGACAAGTGGAGCAAGCAACTGAAAGACAAGTTATCTCGGTCCGTCGGTAAAACGTATGCTTACGACTCAGTCTGCGACTCTCACATGTACCCATCGGAGGATGAGTATCTGCGAAATATCAAAATTGATGCCAGCTAATCAGATACATGGGCAGCGGAAGGTCTTGATGGTTATGTTGTTTGGAGGAGGAACAATAGAAGTATTAATCGAATGTAATCACTTGATGATAATCATTCGATGAGAGATAACATCGAAGTTGGGAGAGTGGTTCTCGGTGGAAATGGGATGTCCCCTTGTATGATCGGTGCAAAACGACGTATGGAAAGAAGATAAATATCTTCATCATGTGGAGATGGCAAAAAATGACACATGGAGAAATGATGGAAAAAAATCATGGGGCAATCCTGCATTTATAACAGGTTTGGTGAACATGTTTCAACATGTTCGTGATGGCAAGGGTCTAGGGGTGTTGTTGCAACAGTTGACATTCGCAGAAATGATTATATGACGCGAGACGTGTGATGAAGATTGTGAGATTGACAGAAAAAAACATCAAGGAGATGAATATTATCAAGAAAATAATTCTGACATCCGCGAGAGCACGAGACACGGTCATTGACTTAAATATATTTAAATTAAACAAACAAGGTTCTATTGCAAATAAGGTTATGGCACAATTTTATGTAGGTCTTCCAAGCCTTCACGTACGATATCTTAATAATAAACGGTTTATTGAATATGACTTATATAATCATGCACAACATGTTACATCAAATGCGGATGATGAGTGATCCAATTTTTAAAGCAGCTATCGTTAATATGCATTCCCTAAGGGGTTGTCACCACCCTTAGGGGTGTATCCCTACCCACGTGCGAAAGTTTTTAAATGTTGGCACACGTACGAAAGTTTTTAAATGCAATCGCAGAGGTAGGTCAGCTGAGGGCGTTTGCTCGCTCACTATAATATAGGTACTTACGATTAAAACGCCTATTGAACTCGGACGTCGTCCATTCCTTAGGGCGCTGATTTCCTAAGTACGAAGCGTGCTCCGGTTGACAAGGATCGTCTCAACCAAGCGTGAAACCTCCTTGTCCCTTTAAACACTAGTCAAAATAAAGTTATAAAAAATCACTCATAGTTATACCAAAAGGAACCGTACTTAGTCGATAGCTATGTAGCACCATGTTCGCGTTCAGAGGCGAACGCGAACAAGCGTGAAAAACCCTCCGAACGCGGACATTAAAAATATTTATAAAAAAAAAAAGTTCTAAAAAAAATCTGAAATAAATATATTTTATGTAAAATAACAATACAAGAAACTTTTGCTTTGGCGTCATATTCAAATTCGTAGCGAACCATGAGTTAAAAGTCAAAATCCGATTTTTTTATTTTATTTTATTTTTTTATGAAAAAAAATTATGTTCGCCCGAACATGTTTGCGAGCTGTTCGCGCGAACGTGTGAACACGTTCGCACGAACATGAAGGGGCGTGAACACGTTCGTCGTGCTACGTAGGTCGATAGGAATGTATATCTCATCTGAAATGATAATCGAAATAATCAAAATCATCATTAGATACATCCAATAACACAAGATCAAAATAAAATCCGACCACCCTGGGTCGAACTCCACAAAAATCATACAGCCACCAACGGGGAGTTGACTTTTGACAAATTAAATAATATAGATGCAACCGATAGGGTAGTCGTACTGCCCCAGTTTTGACTTGATGAGATGAGCTGTCAAAGTCATTCGCTTCATCCAATTGATGACAAAAAATTAGATACTCACACACTCGTCTTCATACTTTCCCAATCTTTTAGAATGACAGGCTGCTTTGCGGATCATTCTTGATCAGGTGCATTGTTTGAAGTGTTGCATGCCTCTCGCTCTAGGAGGTGGTCCGGGGTACTCATCCTCCTCGCCTGAGCACAAGACTCGGATATCGGAAGTCTGTCCGTCTCCACCGAATCGACACAGTACCCCCTCCGTAGAACGGTTCACTCTGGGTTGATAACAGGGTCGGCTCCTAAAGCAACGAACCCCCGCCCCAGATGCTTCCTTAAAGGAGAGGATATATCCACTGCAAGTAGCTTTCAATTATTCTTATCTCTTCTGAGTTCGGGATAACTTGGTCGAAAAGAAGACAGAGGAGATAAAAATGTGAATCATTTAAACAAATACTGGCATATAAGGTCATTCGGGATAGAATGGGTAATCCTCAGGAAAAAGGCTAAGTCAATTTGACCTCGTCTGCTTTATTTCAATCGAATTCATTTTACGACATGCACTGGATTAATATTTTTCAGAACAACAAGTCTTTTTAACAAGCTGGCAGACGAAAGGTACAAACATAACAGTTTTTTTCCTCATCTCAAAAAGACATTAACCATTCTCCTTTGCAAGTATCCTTCTACCTGCATGCACAAATAAAAACAACCACAAGTCCAGAAAATCCAGCAATCCATACTTTCGTCAAATCCAACTTTTTACATACATGATCACACACATTCTTTTGAACATTCAAAACAAAAACAGGGTCAAGCAAAGTATGGGCTCACACATGAATGAAAAGGAATTTGAGTCAATCAATTGACTGACCTTGAGTGAATTGGTGCCGAGCGAGTTGTGGCTCACTCAAGAAAGCCAAGTAATATATACGCGTCGCCGAAGAAACCGCAGTCCCGAGGTACATCATGAGCCAACCGCTAGTCCCTATTTACACTTGACTCGCAAGTCCCACTTACGGCAGTCCCAAGTGTGAAAATGGCGGGCCACACTCGTCCCAAAAAAAATCGACCTCGTTCCACGTCGGTCCCCACTGATCCCAAGCGGTCCCAAGTGGCCCCACACTACGGCCTATAGCATCGGATGGTCCTTACTGCCGAAACTGCTCTTACCACGCTCTAAAAAAAAAAAAAAAAACACTCCCTGGTGTCAAAACCGCAATTGTCACGTGCTCCTAATGGTCGGTCACTGCACTGCCCACTCATATCCCACCTAGCCCCAGATGGTCCCAGGCGGTCCCAACTGATCCCAGGCAGTCTCAAGTGGTCCTGCACTATTCCTTTCTAGCATCTGATGATGTCACTTGCCAAAATAGTCTTCACCACACGTCCCAAAAGAAAATAGAACACTCAAGTCCCCACTTCGCCGGCATCTCCAGTCCCTCTCACGCGCTCCGCCGGTCCCAAAGTCCCACTAGGTCAAGGTCAAATGGCCCCACCGCCGCTGACATGTGCACAAAGAAAATCAGTGTGTCATTCCACCTTGATAAGCGTGGTGCAATACACAGACTCTCGCCACTATTACTAATGTCGCTCGCAGTACCGCCACAACAGTCTCATCGTGATTTACCCCTTCACCGACGTTGACGGTGTTGGTGCGAATACCCTTACAAGGGTATCCMCCCTGGTTTTTGCAAATGACAGAAAATAAAATTGGCTCTAAGTTTAAGTATACCGTGCTCGATAGCGCGGCTGCATTTATGGTTTACGCTGACTTAGGGTTGGTTAGAGCAGAGAGTGTGTGGGCGCGCAGACTTAAGGCATGCGTGATATTTTTTCCTTTTAATGATTGTGAAAACTGACGTTGATCGTCGGCCAGATTTTTATTATTTTGAATAAAATAGGATTAAAAGGATTTTGTCTTGTGATTGGTGCGGTCGTCTGTGACCTGTGCGTACGCACGGAGGACGGCATCGACAACACCGTGATTTTGAAGACGTTCGGTGAATCTGTGTGTCGCACAGTATCCGTTTATTTAGGTGTCTGTCAAGGCTAGACCCAGTCTTGGGCCTAACACTATTGATTACAGCGTCGGAATTTCAATAAAAGGATTCAGGGATCGAGATCGAGTGGCGAAGGCTGGGGCGACAACAGTCAAACTCACTGTTCATCAGTCTTGCGTATAGGGGCAAAGAGCTCCTCGAACTGGCTAGTGGCTGATTTCCTCCAAAATGTCCGAGATTGAACAGTTGATGCGCTCGGGGAGCCGACTATTGTCCGGCGCTGCACCAGCCCAGAGGACATCGAAGGGAGAGCCTCCTCACAGCAAAACCTTTGTGCTGATCGTTCGTCGAACGAGGCACATGGTGAAAATGTGTGGGCCGCCTGTAGGGCCGACACATCGGGGCGGTGGGCCTGTCAAGCCATAGTAGCCGAGTTCCTTTAAGCTTACTTAGGATAGTCGGAGCAGCAGATCCGGTCGAGCTACTCTAGCAGCAGCGGACAAAGCAGGGCAGCGTAGTGGTAGCACTAAGGCAATGGAGCGCGCAACATGGTATCGATCGAGAGCAAGGAAGAGCCAGGAAGAGAGGCAGGTAAACAAAGTGTGGAAGACAGTAAATGAATTTAGACAGTCTGGCGCACTCAGTAAATCTGGGATTGGAAGAACGCAGCACAGACAGGAGGGATCGCCGGGTGCATGCGGGGTATGGACAAAGGAGCAGAGTATGGCGAAGCTACACAGAAGGTGGGGCGAAATAGGGACAACTCGTCTGTTCCTTGACGAAAACGGGCGATGAAAGATGTTAAACCAAAGTTTTGGAGGCGGGCGACTTCAAATCTATTGTTAGTTTGAGGAATAGATAAGTAGAATAGAAGTTAGGAAGAAAAGTTAGTGCGTCGAGATATGACGGAGAAGAGGAAAAGGCAGGATAAAAAACACTTACCTTGCTCGATTCCTGACGGAATCGAGTATGGGAAAGGGCTAATCCGAGGTTCTAGCCTAGGGCGAATTCGTTGATGCCGTTAGAATGAGGAGGAGGTACGTAGAAAGTGAGGTAAGAAAGAGAGGAGATATGTGGAGGTAGGAGATGGTGAAAGCAGAAGATCGACGGGATCGGGTGGGGAAAAAGTCGGTACTGAGGGTTTTTTGACGCTGCAAGCGAAATGGTGACGTCTGTTTTGATAATGGAGTGGCAGGTTTGGTGATATAACTATCAAGAGCTGCGCCCGGGAGCAGCTTCAAGAAAGTAATGAATCTTTCCGCTTTATAGCGAAAAATTTATCCGTATTTTTTGCTCAACCTTACGATGGAAGTAGGGCGAGGTTAGCCGCGCGGTGAAGATTTTACCTGTTGACCGAAGTGTTCGTGCAGGAGAACGGGAACGAAGAGGGGAGTAAGTGAAGAGTGAAGAGTCGAGACGAAATGAGAGACAATCAGAGGAGACTAATAGAGGGGAGAGGGATTGAGACTCATTTGTCAGTGGTGCTGTAGAGCACGCTGTAGTTTGGGAACATGATGAACCCGCGATCGTAGGTGTGGAGTGAGCAAACGTTACTCACATCCGGTCGAGCAAACAACTGTAGAGGGTTGAGTTGGGTTGTACGACCTCCCGCCCCACCGTAGCGTTGACACTGACCTCAAAAAAGGGGGGGCTTCACCTAGAGCTGGACGGGGCAGCAATCGAGGTGAGCCGACGGGCAACAGCTGGATGCCGAAGCGGATAGGAGAAAAATGGAGGAATGGGCATGTGCAGATGTTATGGATAGCTCGACTAAGTAATTCAAGCTCAATTGCTGTTTCATTGTGGTTGCTGGTTGGCTAGTGGGATTACTGCAGCTAGTAGAAGGTGGCAGATGGGGGAATCGGGGATCTCAAGCACTCACTTCTTTGGCGGACCCATTCCGAGTCAGTGTATTTTCAGGATGTTCGCAAGATGGTTATAGCGTATGCCCTACTGTCTTGTTATTGTTCCGTTGACTTTCAAATCTATACTTTGGTTTTTCATCGATGTCGCATTGGTGTTGTCTGCTTACTGGACAACGTTCGACTGTTTGGCTTCCAATGTGATTAGGCAAAGGCATCAACTAGACAGGTGTTGTTCACTGCCAATTAAGCCGAAGGATGTGGCAGATTGTGTTGCTAGACTTGCGGTTGTTGTGTGCACAGATGCCTCATTAAGCCTTTACTGCATTTTGCATTCAAATAAGAGCACCGAGGGCGTGGTCTATTTGAACAGAAGCTCCTCTAGGCTATATAGCAGCAATTCAGTCAGAGGAGGAGGCACCATGACCTTAGAGGAGTGTTCAGGCTGCGAAAGAAGGCTCATTCCTGCAATTTGGAGAGTCGTAAGGAGGTTGCTGACGTGAATTGGAAACTCATCGGGGACGTTGCTTCAACTTGAAAGGTCGTCAGAGAGTCAACAACTAATGACTGCACCTCAATAGACCAAGTTGTTCTTCACTTTGGCTGTCATTGCGGGACCCTAAGGCAAGTGAAGGTAACAAGGCCCTCTCCTCAGAGTTGAGTCAGTCCCACTCCTGTATCTCGAGAGTCTCAAACCCCTACTTTTGCCCTTCTTAATCTAAGTCTAGTCCTGTTACGAGAGGAAGACGGCAGGTGGGATTGCAACGCGTAGGACCGCAGCAAGACTCTATGGGGAGTCAGCCCACCGATTGTAGGAGCACTGCCGGAATTCGGGAGGAGTTTTGGAGGCAGGGAACTAAGAGGTAACCTTTGTTTTCCCTTTATAAACCCAGTTATAACCGTTACCTACATTCCTTGCTATGTTTTGATTGAATAAACTTTGTGCATCCTTTACTTGACTTTCAGTTTGACTTTCAGGACAAACAAAATTTAAATCAAGGAATGTATGTACAATGTCAATTTCAATTTTATTGTTTGACTGAAAGCAGATTGTTGGATTGCATCTGGGGGAAAGGTGGGAGAAAGGCAGTCTTGCATGTTTGACTGGGTCAACCAAAGGCCGGGAGAGTCTCCATAAGATTGGAGGGCCCAGCGCTTTGTTTATTTATGAATGTCTGAAGGACCAGACATGTTCCCATAAGATTGGGTGGTCTGGTTGCTTTGACTTGCGATGGTTGTTTGTGCTTGATTCTCAAAGACCAAACATTTTTCCATAAGATTGGATGGCTTGATCGCCTTGTTTCGTTAAGGATTTCTAATGTTTATTTAATTTCTCTCTTGTTTATTTTTGAAGAGAATTTAAGTGAAGGACTGGACAGGTTCCCATAAGATTGGGTGATCTCGTCTGGAGCCGCGCACATGCTGGAACCAAAAGGTTAAATTTGTTTATAGTTTATACTATTTATTTATGAACAGGCTAGTCATACATTTTTCCATAAGATTTGATGGTTTGACTATAGCTTATCACCAACTGAAGAGAATATTAATTAAGAATAAACTTGTGGTACGAAGGGGGAGACTGAATTTTGATCTAAAACGACTGGTTTAGTCATATGTTGCCTTAAAAGACAAAGTGCAGATAGTAATATATAACTTGGATACTTAAATGGTTCAGGGCGATTAGGGTGGCCTAATCGTGTGCCCAAAGAAGAGAAAAGTTATAGTGCCTTGTGTTTGTGTATATTTTATGGCTGAGCTGGAAAGGTTCCCATAAGATTGGGTGGTCTAGCTTTATGCCCTATGTAAGTTGAGTATAAAAGGATAAATCATTGAAAGATTATGAACTACTGTTTATTAAGATGACTTTGAGGATGGTGAGAGTACTTACCTTTATGGTTTGGCTTGCATGTGACTGAGTGAGGCTACTGCTTAGTTTGAGTCTTAGGTTGATTGGTGGTTGTTGTAGTTGCTCGCCACGTGCTAGAGCTATAAGAGTTAGTTTCAATTCCTGCATTTTCTGAGCTAAGTTTATTTTACCTAGGCCGATTTTTTCATTTTCTGGGATCTTTTTGTTATACTTGGTACTGTATAAATCTTGGTAAGATACTTTCTCTACAGGAAGCGATGCCGAAATTTCAACAAAATCAAGGAGTTGGTCAGATTTTGTATTTTCAAGGTTCAGTTTGTCTGACTTTTTGACTTAGTAAAAGTCTGGGAAACCTTCTTTTGTAAAGGGAGTGGTGCCCTAATTTTTGCTGCTTCAGGGAGTTGGATAAAATTGGACCTTGAGAAGTCAAAGTGATTTTAAATTATGAACTTAGCTTTGTATAAATTTTGGTAAGCTACTTTCTCTACGGGAAGTAATGCCGAAATTTATGCAAATCCAAAGTGACTTTTCAAAAGTTCAACTTGTCTAATTTTTATATATGGCTTGGGGAGTAATGCCCAAATTTTTACTAATTCAGGGAGTTGGACAAATTTTGACTTTCTAAAGTTAGAGACTGTTTTTGTTTTTCTCATTTGAGTTATTAAAAATTACGAGAAGACATCTTTCCTATGGGAAGCGCGGCCGAAATTTTCTTAGTTTAGAGGAGTTAGATTATATTTTGACAAGTGACAATTCTGACAATCCACTCTCCATAGAGGAGATTTTGTCAAATAATAGGCCGGTTGTAGATTCGTCGGTTTACGACTCAACTCCAATCCACTCTTGTCACTCAACCTAAAGACTTTAGCCTTGTGATTTGAATTGTTTTGTTGTGTTTTCGCCCGGACTTTATTTGAATGGCAATTTAAACAAAAGTATTGAGTATTTTATTTTGAGAGTTGCACAAAGAGTGAGGTTTGTATGGCTAAAAACAAGGGGTGCGAGTGCGGAGAATGGTTGAAGTTGAACCCGTGTAATGTATGGACTTTTTTGGTTAAATCTTTGATGTGATTGCATGTATGTTTGGTGATTCGTACTTTGGATTTGACTGTCTGCGCTCACATACATATATATATGGCTGAGAGGAGTCTCACTGTGACTCTGAGAAGTGATCGTTCTATATTAATAACCCTCTCTATATATGTGAATATATATGTCTTGAGTGTTTCACATGGCCTACCGTGACCACGTGTAAGGGTTAAACAAATTGCGTGTTTGAGAGAAAAGGGAGATCCTCTTTTATCCATTACTTTTTAGAGGTTTTTACAGTTGGACGTTGTAGTCACTCGTGGTCAACAGACCCCAAAATCTTCAGCGAATGCTCCACTGAAGCTTGCACCGAAGTTTTTAAGTAATTCGTTAAGGAATTGGATTTTCCTTTAAGCGATGTTTATTTTTTTAATTGTGTTTCGTCAAAGAAGTTTGGTTGTTCCATAATCACTACTATTCTTGTTGTGTCCCTTCGCTGCTGAATTTGTGGCGAATTGGAAGGTAACTCATTTGTAATGCAACATTTTTCCTTGCCGAAAGTTGAAGTCATTGTGGTTTCGCCGAAGTTTTATTTTAGTGGTCACCTATCAGTAAGGGGTGCATCTCTGAATTTCTTTTTCTTTTTTTTTTCTTTGGCCGGATTCGTTGCAGTTTTGCCTAAAGTTGCGGTAAGCGTTCAGCGAAGATTGCACTTTTTTTTTTTCGTCTTTTTTTTTGGATACTTAGGTTGTTTTTTTTTTTTTGCTCACACTTACTTTACCCCATCAAAAGGTTCGGCGAAGATTGCACTTATTTTTTGTCTTTTTTTTTCTTCGGGTACTTAGTTTTTCATTTTGCTCATACTTGGTTTACCATCATAAAAGGTTCGACGAAGATTGCACTTGTTTTTTTTTTTTTTTTCTTTGGATACTTAGTTTTTTTTTCTTTGCTCACACTTGGTTTACCATCATCAAAGGTTCGACGAAGATTGC
>BFEA01000125.1:1800017-1812041 GCA_003427395.1 Chara braunii
AAAATAAGAAAAATAAAATTTAGCCCTTTTCTCGATATATGTGTGTCGTCCTTACCTAGGGGCCATGCTATCTCGGCGCGGCTGACTTCAGTCGCGCGATCTCGAAGATCGCACGGCCGAAAATCGGTCGCACCCCTGGTCAAGTCACAGCTGCTCCAAAAGGAGCTAGCCCGGTAGTACAAGTTGTCGGATTCGATCCCCAGTTCTACGGGGTGATAATCTGGCGTCAATACCTACTGGGCTGGCTCCTTTTCACATCAGAAAAGGAGCGGCCCTTCTATATGAAGGGCTCCTGGTGCCCAGCAGACCTCTTCCTAGCGCCTAGCAGGCTGCGCCTGCTAGGCCAGCTTGTTGCCGTGGCTGGTGGGCGGGGTCGGCGGCCGACAGCCTTAACAGCTGCCCTATCCAGCCGGCCTCGACGCCTTCGCCCCTGGGTCCTCGGCACATAAGCCCTATGGACCCTAAACCGTTCCTTCACGCCGCGATCCAATCTCGTCGCGGTGTCCCCTTTTTGGCCCGCTTAGGCCCTGAAACGCGCGGCTTAACAGCCGCGCGACCTTATTATAGGTAGACTAAGTTTTAACTTTAGTTTTCCCATGACCGCACACTACTGCGGCCTTGTCGAACCCGCGGACGACAGTGCCGACTCCCGTTATCCCACACGAATGTCGATGTTGTCCTGCGTCGATGATGTCAGGTTCAAAAAAAGTTCAAGTCTCTCAGTTATAGCGCTGGTCTGAATAACTTTGGCACGTCAATCTCATCAAGTCCTCCAATTAAGAAAAAAGGTCAGACAACGTCCGACGTTGAAAAACACAGGCAGATACCTTTGTAAGGGTTTCTGCCCCGACAGCATTCCCGGGCCCCATTGAACGACTTCCACGTCGTTCACGTGGTCGGTGCTCTCAATATTAAATCTTGCAGATACTTCTCTTAGTATCCTTCAATCTGAATAAAATTACAGATACTATAACAGCGGATATCCGAAAAAACGGACTCCTTACTATTAAGCGAGTTATGCCCTCGAAGCCAAAATTCACATTTATTCTGCACTCATCGGATCGGTATCAGGTTCATCCCCTGGAAGCCCAAAATTCGAAATTCAGGCCCAGATTCAGCCCCTGGAAGCCCAAAGTTCAAAGGATTTAGTTTTAATCGTTCTGGCGAACAATTCATTTGGTTGATATCATTATTTCAATCATCTGGGCAAGCAACCATCACTGCCGGGAGTTTAACCCGTGTCTCTCGTGTTCATGGGGATGCATCCACAACACTTCAACACATTCACGTGTTCCCAGGAGTTTAATCTGGACCTCCACGTAACACAAGGATACTCGTACTATACTACAGTCACGGTTGTCGGGGATAATAATAACAAGGCTCCGGTGTTCCACCATCCCTTCAGGAGGACCCGTATTGACCTTCAGCTAATTCCCAGAATGAGCCAGGAATAACCCCTGACAGGTTTCCATAACCCAACCTATGATAATCGTTCAGACATAGTCTGAACTAGCCATCCAATACAAGAACCCATTATTTAAGTCCTTTACCTGAGTTTCATAACCCATCCGATTGTGCAATTTTTCAAATACCTAGGATTTTTTATGTCTTAGTATCCTCGAATTCTATGTGACTGCGTCAAGGAGTGATGTAATCCACCACAAAGGATAACATCTCGACATCAAGCCCTGCTTTAGATTTGAGCCTCACCACATTCCCTCCGATTCCAGTATCACAACATTGTGAATGCCACGCCTACAGGGCGAGACAACCCCATCCATATAGTCCAAGTTGGTCAGACGAGGATCATAAGGACACGGCGACCCTGCATACCACAAGGATAGACGACCAAACCCAACCCTGTGATAAGCAGCGATCGCTCCCCACCATAGGCGAGGTCCCAACAGGATTACGACACCATCCTCCTTTTCGGTGATAGTGTAACCATCGCCTTTTTTCAAGGAAAATGACATCATCTCGTTGTGGACCAGGAACCAAGTTTCGGCACGAGCCTCACTATCACTTACAAGGCTCACATCTTTCAGGAATATCAAAATACAATAAAGACCAGGTATTACATATAAACTTATTAAATTTATTAAACCATGTGCCTACAGAACGAATACTTATCGTTCAGGAAGCCACATGTTACACGCTAATTCATAACTTTGCGCAAATTATCCACACCCATCCTTCACAAGCAAAACACATTCAACATAAGAAGTAAAAAGAGATGCATGCTCAAAGAATTATTTTTACAGGGTTTGAAAATCATTGTGCACATTAATTATCTTACTCGAGAACGAAGAATAATGACAAAAATGACGTCAACAAATAATTCATTACAAGTCCATATGTGTCTGTCTATTATATGGAAAATATATCTTACAAATACTTAATCATAAAATCAAGCTAGCCAGAGGTATCAATGTCTGTTAAGAAAAGTAAGGCATTATTTAGTCATTATGGACAAACTTCTTCAAGCGTGAGACTGAAACCCAATCTCGCCCACGTGCTTCATCCATCTCCTCAATCTCGTATACTCCATGCTCCATTTTCTTAATAATACGATATGGCCCCATCCATCGATTATCTAATTTCCTCGACCACTGCTTTTCAAGAAAAGAGTCATAGAGGAGGACAATATCCCCCACTTCCAACGGTTCCTTTCTAACCCGGGGTTGCTTATCCCATCTAACTTTATCCGCCCGTCTGTTGTCCGCAGTTGACGCAGCAGCCTCTACAACTCTTTCCTCAGTAGTTTTTATTTGCCTGACCCTCAGGTCCAGCAATTCTTCTGTGGAAAGTCTGACTTTCATATCCTGTTTCTGCCATGTGGTCAGGAAACTCGAAATTGGAAACATAGCGTGTCGTCCAAACCATAACGTAACAGGAGCATACCCAGTAGTCCGTTTTACGGTTATATTTTCAACAAATATGGCAACTCTGAGATAGACGGGTTGATGGCTTGCCAGCACACCATTTAACTAACAAGTTAGTCAGGGTGGCGTGTCCACATTCGACGGGAGCATTAGCCTGGGGGTGTGCTCTAGTGGTGTAACTATAGTTCACTCCCAGTCTCTTTAGGAGAGCCTGAACTTCTTCCGCCCGAAATTCACCGCCTCGATCCATCACAAATTCCCGAACAAACGGATACCGAAGGTAAAACTCTTCGATACATTCTGCCAAGATCTTCCCGGTTCGTTCACGGATTGCACGTTCATCAACAAACCCAGTAAGATTATCTATCGCATCAAAAATGTACCTGTACCCATTGAGCCCGGGTGGCATAACGACCAGGTCGAGACGCACACCCGCCCCTCGCTCAACCACATATCGTGGATTAAGTGGCTCAGCGTAATGGAAATTTGAACGTTTTTGACAAAGGACGCACGAGTTGCAGAATTCCACCACTATCTTATCCATACCATCCCAAAAATAGAGATATTGGATCTTTCTTAATGTTACTCGTGCGGACCGATGTCCACCTGCCACTCCATCATGTAGAGCCGCAACCACATCCAAATGTCTGGGAACCCCACACACCACTCTCTTAAGCATTCCATCGTCAGACTTCTTGAAAAGATGCCCCTGTCGAACGACAAAATCCCTTGCCTTCTCTTTTATTTCTAGCTCTATCTCTGCCTCGTTCAGATCCCTATTCAACCAAAGCCCAATCTTCTTATAGATCCTATCATATTCCTCCCCACGAAAGGCTTCTTTAATCTCACTGCCTTCCCCTTCTTCCAACATTAGCTTACCGTGATCTTCTTGTATCAACGAATTAACCAGGAATATCATCCCCCCGGAGATCCCGAGGACTTCGTCGCCTTGCTCATGTCCCCCTTCAATCGTAAGGGGTTCTTCCGAAAGTTGTACTGGGTCAGACGATGCCAACCTCATCATTTGTTCCGCGGACCGTTCATCCCAGGGATCCTCCTCAGTACAAGGCTCTCTCATCACAAGTTCTGAACGCTGACAAGGACGTCCACCTCCTTCTCTGTAAGAGACCCTTCCTCTCCAATGATCATATTCTTAATCCTCTCCTCCGTCAATCGACATGGCGCCTTCATACTCTTTTCCTTCCTCATCCTGATCCATTCTCTTTCTTCTTTATAATACACTTCTTTCCCTTGTGCGATCAAGACGGGCACCGGACGAGCTTTCTCGCCTACTCTTTTGTACTTACGTTTCGCTCCAACTCCAAGTCGTTCACCTTTAAAAAAGGCCCTTGCTTGGCTGCTGGCTCCGTCAATACATCACCTTCCGAAGGCCTATCGGGCCGATAAGTAAAATACATTCTACCTGTCCCGCCTTCTCCTGCCACAATCTCTGTCAGCGATTGGACCAACTTGGGGTCCACGGACGAGTCTGTCGCTACGAACTCGATCGCTTGAGAGATGTTGGGCAGAGCAAGAGAGAATTCTTGGGGATCGCTCTCTTCTCCGATGGATTCCTTCTCCCTCTTGAGCCTTCCAGATTCCGTGAAGGAGTAAGACCCCGGATTGAGCTGGTTCCTTGAGTTAGTTGGTCCTGTGTTCTCACACTTCAGCACCTCGTAATAGCTACATACGGGGTCACACAAAACCACGATCATAGTACCATCATGCTTGTTAAAGATGATGGATTCTGATCGACATAGGAAAGCTCTGCCCAGCAACACGGCATGCTCAACCCTGGGTAGCACGTAGAAGTACGAACGGACTTTGACTTTACCAACTTGTATCGTCACGTCACTTGTCGTTCCGCAAAAGGGAGTTATCTCACTTGCACCCACTAGAAATCCAGTATCTGCTCGATTGATATTGACTCTTGCCCCCAGGGCTTCTCTTTCACGTATAATGTTCATTTCAACTCCATCGTCGATGAGAGCCGAGTACTCACACGGCCCAACTTGCACCTTCAATAACCCAGTTGCTACACAGTGCCAGTCCATTTTTGTCCTAGGAGGAGCCCAACTAATCTCTTAGGGAAAGATATCACCCATCTTAACCGTCATCACCTTTTTTCTTGACAATCGGTGTCTGAACGCCTCTCGAATTTTCGGTGACGAGGCGAAGAATTCCTTGAGCGTGAACAAATCACGCTGGCTTTCCAAAATCCGCTCCACAATTTGCTCAATATCCAACCCCTGCTCCACTGGAACTGTGTAAACTTGCTTCTTCTTTTTCGGCTCTCCTTCCCCAACATCGACCTTGTCCATTTCTGGCTCCCTTTCCATGGCTCGCTGTTTGGCCTGACGCTCATCTTCAGCCCGCAACAATTCATCCTCCTCACCATCGTCTTCTTCAATTGAAACTGTCTCGGTTTTTCGAGGCTGACTTGGTCCTTCCTCTGGTGTTGCCCTTGACCGCGGCGGCCTTCGAGCCCTACGAGCCTGTGGGAGGCCAGTGGTGGGAGGTCGTTTGAAAGCAGGACGGGACAAGACCGTGGTGGTCATTAGACGCCCTGCCGACGGCGATCCAGGCTGTGATACAGTAACATTGGTAAGACCTCCTTGGCCATCTCTGTCCCATCCCCCGAACAGAAAAACTTGGGGAAACCCAGGCCACTCTTCATCCATGTCGGCACATATTTGAACGAAAGTTTCCCTGCATCGAGTCGTTTTTCTGACCACCAACTGGGCCCGATGCAGTATCTCTTCCTGCTCTTTGCTCAAACTTTCATCTGCACTCTTGTCTTCTTCAATTGCCAATGACTTAATCGCCGCTTCCAACTCAATCTGTTCGACTTCTTCCAGGGAAGCCAGTCGAAAAGTTGCTGGAAGATCTCGCCCCATACGTCGGAAGGCTTCCTTTCTCATTCCTCCTTCCACATTGGGATCGATGAGGTTCCCTTCGAAGTCGTAGACCTCGCCTCGGATATTCGTATATATAACCTTGTCGTTTTCATCTTTGATAACGGTTTGACAAAACCGTATCCCATGCCCATCTTGGCCACAATACTTGCAAAACCAATTCTGCCAATTACCTCGGCCGCCTCCATTTCCTCGGCCTCCCCCAGTGCCTTGTCCTCTACCTCGACCACAGCCTCGGCCTCCTGCCTGAGGTTGGGGTTGCTGAGGAGGGGTTGGAGCTGCCTGTTCCTGATTACTTCCTTGTCCACCTCCTCCATTATTCTTCCGCTGCTTCTTACTAGTGCCCTGCCCTCCTCGTATCTAATTCAGGGCCTTCCGTTCTGCCTTGGTCAATTTTCGAGGGGGCTCCACTTCCTCCTCACCTTCCTCTTCACTGCTACTACTGATCACTTCCTCCACTACGGGTGCTTTGCCCTTCCTTTTCCCACCTTTTGTCTGGACCATCATCACCTGTAGCCTTAGCCTTTCCTCCTTCATGTCCGCCATCATGTTTCGCATGTCAGTCAGGGTCTTGTAAACGGCTTGATCCTTGTCCGCGCTTACCCCTTCCTTCTCGCGGTCCTCCTTTTACTGCTTCAGGAGACGGTAAAGCATTTGGTCGAAACTTCCGGACAACAGATTTTCCTTTATCTTTGGCCAGTCGTATCGCCCAGTCATATCCTTCATCAGTTCTCGCTGCTAACTTCTGAAAAATTTTCGAGGAAGATGAGGCACCAATCCTTATCTGGAAGGTCAGGCACTAAGCGCGCAACCCGCTCAAACTCCGTAAGAAACTGCTTGGCCGTACCAAACTTCCGACGACTGACCTTCCGTACGTCCGCCAGATCGAGCAGTTGATCCCCCAACTGGTACTTGTCCAATAATTTGGCCTTGAAGTCCGGCCAATCGCGCGAAGCTTGCACCAACTCCAACACCTCCTCTTTGTACTCCACCATACAATATCGCTTCACCATTTGAAGCATATTCTCACTCGACCATTCGCAGCAACTGCCCAATTGTTCAAACTTGTCCGCCCATGCTGAGGCATTGGTGCCATTGAAGAGGGGAACTTGAACCTTCGGCAACTATGCCTTCTGATTATCAGCCTCACAAATGGCTCGTGCGAGTTCCAGAATATCGTTGCGACGATCCCTTGCATTACTATTTGCGGGATCAACATTTTCTCCCGTCATCTTGAGAGAATCAACACGACAAACCCACATGTCCAAGTATCAAATAGATTCCAACAATTCACTCCAAACCTTGTCTTCTTTCTTTTCCCAGACATTAAAAACCACTGACTACTTTCAATCCAAACAAATAATACACAATACTTAAAATCACCATAACCATCCTTTTCCCGAGTGTCGTTCCACCAGGGACAACGGTAGTTTGCCGTCATCCCCGGGAACGGCGCCACCTGTCGAGCGCATCACCCTCGCGTGAACAAGGGCCCTCCCGGCTATGCCACACAGGAGTTATAACAAAACAAAATTAAGAGACAACTTGGGACGACACATAAATAATCCCACGAACCGCCGAGACGGACGCGATTGCATTATCCCTTCGCCGTTCTAGCCGGGTGCGCCAGCTGTACTTCCCACGGTCCCCTACGACAGGATAGGTTCTCGTGGGGCACATCTTACCTTCCCTAAGGGGCTGTCACCACCCTTAGGGGCGTATCCCCGCCGAGCTACCGACCCACGTGCGAAAGCTTTTACATGCAATTGCAGAGGTAGGTCAGCCGAGGGCGTTTGCTCGCTCGCTGGAGTATTGGTTAACGCCAAGTGGACCCGAACATCGTCCGTTCCCGAGGGCGCTGATCTCCTCGGTACGAACGAGCATCGGTCGACTAGGACGGCCTCGACCAAACATGAAATCCAATGTATAATCCTAGTACCGTTATAATCTCATACTCATAACCAACATTTTGACTTGACGAGACGACCTGCCAAGGTTATGATTTCCTGCTTGCATGACCGGAGAGACAATGCTACTGCCGTCCGAAGACGAAAGATCCGTCACGCATAGCTTATATAAGTAAATACCGCTGGTACCATGCAGATCAACAAGTGATCTGGCTCCTGGTCGGTATTTGAACTCCCGGTTCGACCATATTGTCGTACCGCATACATCTATTCGGGGGAGCGACTGACAATTCTGTCGGTCGATTCGTCCTCCTAGGCAATAATTACTCTCTCCGTTCCACGAATAACGAAGTACCCATCCCCAACACCAGATACTTGGCATGAAGATATTTCATCTTCTGATACTTCGCCCTCGCCCTTTTGCTCGACACCTTCTCAGGTGTTCGTTTTTTATTTTGCTCGGCTAATTTTTCAGCGATCGATTTCCCCTCAATGCATAAGCATGATAGTGCCATCATCGGGGTAATCCAGATACTATCCATCTGGTTGGCCTACCTACGCAAGATTGTTTTTTTTTWWTATTATTATTACCCTTGTAGAGTCACGTAGATGTGGCCCTACAAAARAACCACTTACCACTGCACCTGACTCGAGAGGGTGCGCTCAGCCAGGATAAACCTRTCGGCCCTCACGGGCCTCTACCTCTATCCGGTCGAGTCGCGTRAACTCCTCGTCGTCAAAAGTCAAGGTGGAAACACGTCCGCCTCGCATAACCCGGACCTTCCGCGTATCATAGAGAGAAACCACCCGTGAGGCGAGCCTCCAAACTATGGCACGGAACGGTTGGCGCATCCGAAACATGTGCGTGGTAGTGGTTTCTTTAATCCGGATGATGCCGTAGCGCTTTCCGGATAGGGTAATTTTGACGCTCACAATGATCCGAGAAAGGCATTGGAGGTCGCTTGCGCGATGGAAGTACAAGGTGTATCCATGAACTTCGTCCGGAAGTCGGGCCACATTGGCATGAACATTTGCGCGCGAGTTAGGGAAAAATCCCTGCCCATCACTGAGCAGGCCAATGAAACCAACCCAACGTGTGGGCACTCCATCTCGAGCCAGTAATAGTCGCTCCGCTCGCCGGATCAGCTCCTCGTCCGTAGTGTCGCGAATCAGTAGATATCTGGCCTGAGTGAAGTCCCGTCGTCCGCTAGGCATCTGCATACCGAAGAAGCCACCTGTTAGAAGAGGCGCTCATAAATTTCACAAGCCTCGTCATAAAACGCGGTGACGTTGAAACGTTCCGAGCGAATGATATTAAATCTATTCGCTCGGACCCGTCTCACATGATGAAGGGAGCCGAACGGACCTTGCAAATCATTCAAATGGAGTACAATATAGAGGAACATCCCTCTAAACTCAGGAATGTTCTCTACTTCTGGACAGTCCTCGTGAACCACAACTAAGTTTATGTCTCCGTAATCTCGTGATGGATTAGGAGGCGCAAAGTCATGTCGTACAATATGTTGGCCTGGCTCGACCAGGAAAATATAACTCCGCGGTGGCTTCCTCGCGCTCCCTTCCCAGAATCGTGGCACGTCCCGTTCTAAGTAAACCTGTAGAGGGTTGTACACCAGCCTTCCTTTCCGTGTCATGCCGGCGCGGGATCGTGTCGGCACCGCTAACCAATTAGCCGCCGCCACGCTTGTGCTGAACAATCGGAGAATCACTGTCTCTGCAAGCATCTGGACGACGAAGTGGTAACTTTGTCAAAATAACTCAGATATACTCATTTCCATGTTCAATCTTCACTCCCCTTTTCGGGCCGTGATTCTTGTGCCACGGTCCGATCGCGAGAGTAGTGCCTATTTGCACTTCCTTTAACACTAGTTGAATCACGGGCTGGGCTTCTTATGACGCCGGCCCTCCCACACGTTGGTGGCCCCTAAAACGGCCACCCGGCAGAGTACTAGACTCAACCTCTCATTTTCCTGAAAGCACGAGGAGGCGACTGCCCCTAGCTTCAAGACACCCTAGTCTCTAGGAAGTGGTTTCGAATACCCCTCACCCTCGCCCGAACACGTTGTTCAGGACTCTGAAGTTGGGCTGGCTCCACCGCAACAGCATGGTATCCCCCCGCATAAGCGGTCTGCTCCGAGTCGATAACAGGGCCGGCCCCTAAGGCAACGAACCCCCGCCTCGGATGCCTCCTAGAGAGAAGAAGCTTAGACCCTAGGTGCAGACGACCGCTCTACTCTTCCCAGCTAAGGGTCGACTTAGACGAATTAAGAAGAGAAAGAAATAAAATATTTTTAGACGGGCATAGAAGGATAATGGTCGTTCGGGATAGAATGGGGAGGTCCTTGGGAAGATACTAAGGTGTTCCCTTGTCTTCTCTTCTTTTAATTTTCCCACGGCCTTCGCTCTTTCGACACCCGCCTGTTCACTCTTTTATTATTATTATTTTTGGTTTTCCTCTTTTCTTTCACATGCATTCAGGTCGCGTGGGGGAAAGGTAAGCATCCCCATTATTATCTTGAGCAAGCAATGTTGATTCTTTCTCACATGCACCTCTCAACCTACCTGCACAATCAGGAAAAGAAACAATCCAGAGATTCATCCATCCCCCAAACAAGTCAGCCCTTTCTTCACACGCATGAAGTCACATTCTTGCTCTACCTTTTCCCCTGAATTCAAAGCAAGGTCATGCAATGTGTGGGTTCACGCGGGTGTGCAGAGGAGCTGAGTCACACAAACCTTGAGTGATTTCTATGAGGGCTCGCTCAAGAAAGCCAAATATCTTTACAAAAATTCGGTCGCACCACTCCCATTGTGGTTGCTCACAAGGACGAGTCACACCCTCCTTCAAACGCCGTCGTTGACTCAGGCGCCGCTCACCAATACAGAAGTGAGCTTGTCATTGAGGAGAGTGCCCCACTCTCAAATCCTACAGCCTCAACGTCACACCTTCCATCAAAACAGCGCCAATTCAACCCACCAAATACCAAGTCAGGTCACCACCTGCCTGCTGCAATACTAAGTGGTTCCAGACCCAATCCCCGCTTACTCGGTATGCCGCAAAAAAATAACAACGGCCTCGACAATTCTTACAAGTGCCGCGTGCCGTAATGCCCCCAACGAGACGATCGCCACACCCTTTCTATTTCAAAGTGCACTTCCCCCTTGGTGGTACTGTCATTGCGGCAACGTCCAATCCCCCTTCTCGCAGTCTTGTGCAAAATACTGTTGCCATAAAATTTGGTAGCGCCCTCGCCGTACTGCGAAGAGAATCCGTGCTGCCGCCACACAATTTCGGCAGTGCTTCTGCCGTATCGCCAAGAAGACTAGCGTTGCCGCCCCAAGAATTCGGCAGCGCTTCCGCCGTCCCACCAGGAGAACCAGCGCTGCCGCCGCACAATTTCGGCAGCGCTTCCGCCGCACCACCCAATCCAGCGGCAACCTCCCGGCTATGGCTCCCCCACAACCTGCAGCAGAGCACAAGAGGTGGGGTAAGAAGCTCCCAGCCTCTAGCTATGGATGCCTCCTCCTTCCTCCAAGTGCTTTTGCAGACCTCCAGCACTTCGCCTCATCACACCAGCAGCCACCCAGCCAGCATCTACTCAATTAGAATGCCCCAGCAGCATTGCCACAAGTGTGAGGCTGCTGGGTGGCAGGCTAGCTTTTATAGCTGGCTGAAGGCTGAGGGCAGCTACTTTGCCCGCAGCCAAATCTCGGAATAGAGCCTGGCCCTAGATCAAACTCGCGATCAAGGGCCAGGGAACTTGATGTTCCCCTAGGGGAACCAAGTTCTGAACCTTGGCAGTGCATCTGGCCTTCACCCGCGGCCAGATGCAGCCCAAAGATGGGTGTAATCAGCTATTTTCAAGCAGACTGTTGAAACCAACAGTTTGCTATCTATCCATAGTCCAGATGCTTCTGAACTTGCATTTGGGCCGAGGCCGCGGTTAGATGCACGACCATTTTTTTTTTAATTTTTTTTTTTTCCACTTCTCCCCCTTTCTTTTTGTTTTTTTTGTTTTTTTTTTTTCTACAGCAGGGGCAGCTCGTCGTTCGAAAACGAACGAGCAGATCCCCCCCCCTTTTCAAGTCATTTCACAAAGTCGAACTAGAGTCAAGCTCGACAGGATCTTTTTGCCTTGCCTCCGCGCACCCATACCCGTACGCCTACTCGCCAGGTGCGGCGGCGGTCTGCAGCCCGTTGCCCAACGGGCGCAGGTAAGTGGGTTTTTCCTCTTCTCTCTCCTTCTCTCTCTCTCTCTCTCTCTCTCTCTCTCTCTCTCTCTCTCTCTCTCTCTCTCTCTC